>ML813433.1:27393-48159 GCA_009831015.1 Picea engelmannii | reverse complement strand
GCCTTGCTTTCTAACTGCAAAACCTAGACTAGGAAAAACCGTGCCACATGCGTTAGAAACTCTTCACATGGCACTATATAAAAATAGCAACAATCATTTATGTCTACTAACAACTACCTTCGGGTTCGCCACGTGGTCTTATCGTTGGTCAAGATCCGACGTAGGAAAAAAGAGTCCATGTATCTCTTGCTCGGGCATCCCAACGAACATGTGTCTGTTCAAAACTTGTTGTCTGCAACGTTGGTTTCGCCTTCCGTCATGCACCTATTAGCTGGAGAGTTGTGCGCAACAACAGTTATTCGATTCTCGTGACCGTTATCAAAATGGTGAGATGTTTCAGAGGACGCGTATCACTCAAAATTGTTGTGAAGAAGAATGTTGTCCATTAAGCCTTCTCTCCTTGTGCGCTGGCAAGAGCCACACAGACTCCCAGTTCGGCTGCCCTGCGCTCTCCTGGATGCTTCGTGTGCTTTTCCTCTGCCAACCTTTATGCCTCTCGCAACTAGACAATAATGTTATGAGCTTCTTTAAGCTGCGTTTTCAACCACGCCACGTTCCCTCCGCGACTCTGTGCAGCTGATGCGTCCATGGTTTTTGTCGCTAGCTTTCGTTCTCTATTCTCATGATACAACTCGACAATAGGCAGCTTTGCTTGCTTCAACTGTTGAGATGGCATTTTTGCATTCATTCCCGTGGCTTCTGCCTTCCTTGTTCTGATCCTGCATTCCCGACTCAAATCTCTGACAAGCTCTAGCTGGGTGACACGCCTAAGTAGTCCTTCAGCTGTCGATCTGTCGTGTAGTCCTTCTAGAATTTGAACCTTCGTGATCTCCCCACTCTTTCTCAGCTGGCCCCTCCTCCGAGGCAGCTGTTGTTCGGAGGAGGAGGCTCCTGTCGTCTCCCTCTTCTATGTGAATTTCTTTGTTTCAACTATCCCACGTCTTAATCTGATCTCTTCTGTAGGTGAAAGGATGGTTTCCTCTACATCTTTGGGATGGTTGCTGCAGGCACGAAAGAATCTCAATCTCTTTGAGGTTCGGACCTTGTGGTCATGCCGCTCTGCGCGCCCTTTCCTGTACTCTGAGGAGCCGCCATGGTGCAACCAAGGTATACCCCTTGCACAACTTTGAACGAATGTATCGGGGAGCAGTTCTGAAACAATTGAATCGACAAAGGAAAAACTGCGAAAAACAACTTGAACCAGGTTCTACAACTGGAGAGCATACTGAGAATATGAGATTTATAGTGAATCGGCCGAGAGAGAAAAACATGTTGGAAATCAATGAATTTATGGCAACGAGATGTTTCAAGTCGGCCTTCAGGTTGTTCATGGAAAATCTCAGCCTGTGGAGTGCAGGTGATACGGCTTGTTGTACATGGATAATACGAACGCTGCAATTCTTCATTCCTTCGACCCTCATCATGAACTGATAATAACTGTGGCACTTGCCGACACGGCCTTATATTAACTATTTGACTCGACAGGGGTACGTAGGACTGGATTTTAACAATATTCGACCTTTTGGGAAAAGACATGCTCGTACTACATATATAGTTTTCGACTCTGACACCCTTTCCCATTTCCAAGGGCCAACCGATCATTTGCTGAGTTCACCCTCACGGTGCTACGTACCCGATTTCACATGTTTGGGTGCATGGATTGTGAGGTGACTCAAAATAGACTCTAAATTGGAAAGAAAAGTGGTGGCGCTAATAGCTGGCTCCAACAGGGATGCTATCCTCCCTGTGAGGTAGCAAAGAACAGTAGACCAGGTGCCTGACCATTGGGCTTTATTTGGCATCTAGATACTAAGTAATATAAACGATGGATGGAAAAAACAAACTGGACTTGATGACACAACCTCTAAGATTTCCACATAAACTTAGGGCCTTCACTTTGGGCTTCAATTTTCTACTGACCTACTAACTCGATGCAAATTGAGCGACTATTTACAATGATGAATGACTTAAACGAATTTTATTACATCAAGTAACGTTTGAGGAACTTGCCATTTACAGGCACCCAACCAAGGCATTCTCCATCCAGTCCTTTCAGGAAATAAACATTGTCTCCACAATACGCGCTGACTTTGTATGGTCCCATCCAAAGGTGATCGAACTTTTCATGTTTTCCTTTATCTTCATTTTTCGCATCCCATCTCAGCACCAGATCTCCAACCTGGAGATTTTCCTACTTGGAATGTTTGTCAAAAGATTCTTTATCCTCTCCTGATGGATCTGAGATCGATTATACACCTATTCCCTTGTCTGTTGGGTGTGAATCAACTGGTTTATCCTCCTCTTTGCATCATTCAGCTCAGCCTCCTACTCTTGCAACAATTTTCTGACGGGCTGTCCCAACGCAGTAGGGAAGATCGTGTCTGCGTCGTAAACGATCTGAAAAGGTGACGTTGATATAGATTTTTTGGTGGTGATCCGATCTACCCACAACACGTAGATAAGCTTCTTATGCCAGGCTCTCTTGTTGTCTTGCAAGAGCATTTTGATGATTTTGGTCAGGCTCTTATTAGAGGATTCCGCTAACCCATTTCCCCGTGGATAATATGTCATGGAATGTCCCAAGGTTATGTTATAGTCTTGACAGAACTTCTCTATCCTTTTATACTTGAACGCGACCGCATTATTTGTTATGATTTTTACAGGGCATCCGAACCTTGACAAAATGTTTGTCTCCAGGAATTGTATGATGATCGCATCGGTGGCTTGCTTTGTGGGGACTGGCTCGATCCACTTTGTAAAATAATCGATGGCCATGAGAATCCATTTATGTTGCGCGGAGGATGGCAGGTTTATTTCTCCTATGAAATCTACCCCCACTGCATGAAAGGTGCCTCGACTGAGATTGGCTTTAACGACAGAGGTTGTAGCTTTCTCCCACCGTCGAAAATCTAGCACTCGTGACAGCTGGAGACCTCTTTATATACGTTGGTGAAAATCGTCGGCCAGTAATATCCTGCCCTCAGGATCTTGTGCGTGGTGGCCTTCCAACAATGGTGTCCTCCGCAGTCGCCTTTGTGAAACTCTTGTATGGCTCGTTTCACCTCGTCCTCCAGCAGACAGCTCAATAGTATTCCTCCAGGATCTTTCCAATAAATCAAATTATCCAAAACACAGGACTTAACCGCCTTCATCTTGAGGAATCTTTCCTTAGTCTTGCTCGCACCCGAAGGGGCTTGGAGATTTTCTAAAACATATATGATGTCTGCATACCATGACGAATCAATGAAGTGATGAGGTATTTGCGCGACCTTTTCTTCTTGGGGGCATTCCGACAGATCGACAATGAAGTTCATACCTACCGCGTCGCAGTTCAACTGCGCCATCAACTTCGTGAGGCCCTGACCCTTGACCAGCTTTGTCAGTTTGATCTCAAGGTCGTATTATAACATGGTTGCTATCCATTTCCCTCTCCTTCCTTCTGGGTCGGTCTAAGTCAGGATGTCCTTTACTGAACTGTTGGGCACACATGCGATGACGTGGGAGTGTAATATGTACGTCCTGAATTCCTTTAGAGATTTTACTAAGGCATACACCTGTTTTTCCATAATGTCATATTTTAGGTGAGCATCGTGCAGTGTCCTGCTAAAGTAGACTATGGGTTTCTCAAAATCCCGTTTGTCCTTCAACAACAGTACCCTGACAATAGTGTGTTCTGAGGCAAATGAAAAAAGGAGGAAATCCTTCGTAAAGTCCGGGTTGGCTAGCACAGGGGCTTTAGTTAGAGCCACCTTGATATCTTCGAAGGACTTCTTGGCTTCTGAATTCCACTTAATCGTGTTTCCTTTCCTGAGCATACAAGTTATATGTTTTATGATTTCCGTCGGGTTTGGGATAAACCTTCTCAAAAAGTTCACCTTACCCAGGAAGGACTATACCTGTTTTTTACTGCGTGCGGTGTTGATCTTCAAGATCCCTTCAACTATGTTGGGGTATATTTTAATCCCTTCCTTGGAAATGATATGGCCCAAAATCTTTCCCTCTTCCACTGTGAAATGAGACTTCTTTGGGTTCAACGATATGCCAAACTTTCTGCACTTTTGGAAAACCCTCTTCAGGTGCTCGAGGTGTTTTTTTTCAGAGGAAGAATACATTGTGATTTTGTCAAGGTAAATCACGATGAATTTTTCCATCTCATCAACAAACACAATGTCCATTTCCCTCTGAAAAGTGTCACCAACGTTCATCAGGCCGAATGGCATCTTAGTGTACATGAACATTCCCCATGGAGTGGTGAAATCCATCTTCTCTCTATTGTCCGGGTGGACCATGATTTGGTTATATTCTGAGAAGCCGTCCAACATGGACATCTTCTGAGATCCCACTACCTTTTGCAAGATGTAGTCCATTTTGGGAAGGGGGTAGTGGTCTTTAAGAGACACCTTATTCAAATTTTGGAAATCTCCACACAATCTAATTTCACCGCTTTTCTTTCTCACAGATACTAAATTAGCTACCCATTTCGAGAACCTTAAGGAAACAATGATTTGGGCATCGAAAAGCTTCTTTACCTCTTTCTCGATCAGCGACAACAACAAGGGGTTTATCTGTCTCAACTTTTATTTGAAAGGCTTTTGTTCTTCCTTGAAAGGGATAACATGTTGGATCACCTTAGTATCATACACTTTCAGATCATCGTAGCTCCACGCAAAAACGTCTGGGAAATCTTTCATGAGTTTTATATAATCCTACTTGACCTCTGGACTGAGTGTTTTTGATAATTTTACCATCTTCGGCTCTGCCTCGGTCCCAATGTTGCAGTCTTCCACATCTTTTGTGCTTGCAGTGATCTTGGGGTTCTTGGCCATGTTGTTTTCACCAAACATCTTTTCCAGTGGTACCAACCCCTTCAGGATAATATTGTTCTTCAGTTCTATTATATCCCTTCCCACGATCTGGTTCTGGAAAGGTTCATCGTCACTGCGCGCTTCTGCGCATTCCTCTTTGTCGCCCCGTATTCCCCATCAATGTGTGTGTTAGCGAACTCGTCGCTCATGAGGAGGAACCTTTCCACCTGTTTATCATCGTCAAACACCTACCAGTGTTTGATGTTGTCGGGTATTGTCAGCCTGTGTCTGACTTCGATTTCATATCTTTTATCTGGAAGAGTGGGAATCTTGAAAACCGAGGCCAAGGTGGCCAACCCGTCGGCGATCTGATTTTGTTCTCTAGGGATAGTAGTCAGGTCATACTCCAAAAATCCTTCAAGAAGGTCCAAAGCCAGATTTATGTATGCGCGCAGTCTGGTGTGTCTAGTCTGATACACACCTTTCACCTGATTTATGATCAGTTTGGAATCTCTGCGCACTTCTATCCTCTGCACACCTAACTCTTTCAAAACTTGTAAGCCTAGGATAAGCACTTCATACTCGGCCATGTTGTTAGTACACTCAAACACGAGCTTGTATGAACGCAACTTAGTGCTTGTTTTAGTGGGACTCACCCATATACCAGTCCCAACTTCTTCTCGGCTGACTTCGCTGTGAAAACTCATGTTCCACACCCCGTCTTCCGCGTGGTCTTCTAGATCGACGCACTCTATGGTTTCCTGCGCAGTTTTCTCATTGATTGTCGTGGTGGTTGTGAGGCTACGTTTTTTTGCTTACCATGTATTTCAACAACACTTCCCTATACAGTCTTTTGTCATGGCCAAACACATGAATAGTGGCGTAGGTCATATCCATCTGCAAAGTGCCCTTCAGGTTCGCAGCCCACGATCTCGAGAGTAGCATGTCGAACTTCAGAGGTTTGTCTGAGATGACTATGTCCATGACCATGCTCTTGGCGGGGATTTGGGCCAACAATACGACCAGGTCTTTGATTAGGCCCAAACATTTAACTTTCCTCCAATCGAAAGAGAAAAGGTCCTTGTATGGTCTGGTGACCTCTAGACCCAGGTTTTCCATGACCACCTTCGGCATGAGATTATGTGACGCGCCACAATCAAGCATGGCATTATGCAAGTTCAGATCATGGATCTTCAGACTGACATAAAAGGGGGGAACATCTTCATCATCGCTCGTCTCTTCGACGCGCAGACCAAACAAGATGGCGGGGTGGTCATCACAAACGTTTAGAGTATTGGGGGCCCCTCTTGTTTTCATAATTTTAATGATTTGTTCCTGTTACTCGCCCTTTCTAATCAACTCATTGAATGGGACGAAGATTTTGATTTTTTCCATTTCGTGTTCAGAATTGAAAGGGGGACATCCTTTTTCTACCTCTTTTTTGGTCGTCTCCCAGCCTGTCTCTGAGGCTTTCTTGGGGACTTCCTACTTCGACTTCGTCCTCTCAGATGCATCTTTGGATGCACTGTCCACCCTCGGTCGTCTTGTTGAAGGTGCGTCCACTACAAGATGCTTTACGAAGTCTATTTGTTTCATCTCGGTCGGTGCATCTTTACTCCAGAGGTTATACTTCTTCTGGAAATGCATGATAGTATTCTAATAACCTTTCTTAAATTCCTCCATCTCCCAAGATGGTGCGTCATCTCTCTCGAGTATCATACCATTCTCGGTTTCCAGTGTGAATTCTTCAGTTTGGCTCATGTATCGATCATGTTCGCTCTTTGTTAAGAACACACGCGGTTTTTTTTCATCACAACAATGCATCTGGTCGTCGAAAGACTGGGCAAAATCCTCGTCTGCGTAGTTGTTATAAAAAGGAGGTCTCGTTTGTTGTTCACCTGGGTCCTGCTGCTTGATTTGAGGAATCTGACCTCTCCGGAGATTATGATTTCTGGGTTATGGGTTGTTTTGTTCTCGCGCAGCAGGCCTGTTTCCCACAAACATTATTTCCATCAACTTTTCCATGGTATTCATCATTATATCGAACTTGTCGTCTGAGGACCGCGACGTCGACGGCTGTGCGTTGCCCTGGGGTCTTTTGTCACCTTGATTGAACTTCGTCTTAGTTATTCCCGACGCCATCATGGTCACTTCGACCTCGACGACGTTACTCATTATGGCGTCCAAGTTTGTCGATCTCCCTTCTCTCAGCAGTAGAGCAAAGTCACTGTCGAACGAATCCGCGTATCACAACTACACAACACCAGGAGGGGGATTTACTTCGGCAGGGATGGAGTTATAAACCTTCAAAAAACAGGCAAAGAAATCCTACATCGTTTCCTCCAGTGTTTTCTTCATGTCAGCAACTGCAAAGGGTTTTTCTTGTCCCCCCATTTATTTAGGAAGGACCTTTCGAATGCTACGAAGTCTAGAATGCTCACGAGCGGGAGGGCTTTAAACCACTTCCTTACGTCTCCCGAAAGGCTTTGCGCAAAAAGACTCATTTTTTCATCCATGTAGTCCACCTCCTCCAGGTCGACAAAGTCGTTAAACCAGTCTAGTTGTTTCTCGGCAGAAACATTTCCCTCAGCATCGTAGAGTCTGATTATTTGGCTATAATTCAGAGGAAAGTCATGTAACTGGGACGGCAAGACGAGGGGAGTGAATCTAGAAGCCATAGCCCTAAAGGGATTCGGATTTTGGGAGATATTATTCGACACCAGGGCTCGGAAATTGTTCGAGTCGAAAATGGTCTTGTCCAAACTGGTTTCTGACTTAGACCTAAATAGAGTCTGCTCGGAAATGGTGTCAAACTCTAGGTTGTCAATGCTCTACGCGCCGTCTTTGGGCAAGGACAAACTTCTATCCAGGAAATAGAAAGGGTCTGACGCCTGCTCTCTAGCCTTGCGTAGTATCTTCTTAGGATCGTATACAGGCTCATATGGGTTTGGGTCAGGATTAGCTCTGGTATAAAACGTCTTTGGAGCCAGTTTTCCTGAATAGTGCTACTTGGGGGCTACTGGTTTGTTTGGACTAGAGTCGCCAAGGTAAAGGTTTCATTCGGTATGGGTGTTTGTCCCTCTGTTACCCTCAGGGGTCAAACTGCAATGTTTGTCATTCTCCCGGGTAAAATCTCTTCAACTTCGTTCCCCGATAGTGACGCCAGAATGTTAGCATTCCGTAAATCTATTTGGACGATGAACATACGACAAAGGTAACTCTTTCAACCAACTTTGGGACCCGAAACTAGCCCTTCGGACCTGGAGAGGGCTCTCTCAGAAATTGTGCGGTCTCCACGCAGGATATGGCTTTGCAAACAATGGCTATATTTAACACCGATAATAAAATGTTCCTGGTTATATTGGCACAGAAAACTAAACCTCGGGCTATGGGGTCGATCTAAGGAAGAGACAGAACAAATGACTCAGTGATTGGATTCAAGAGGGAAAGGCTAGGCAAGCAACAACCTTCAGTTTAAACCGTAAAGTGTGGTGGGAGAAAAAACACAAGAAGTAACTCAAAAGCGTCGATGTGGACGAGTTCAGAGTTAGCTTGAGAGGAAAATGTTTTGTCTAAGTGGCGTGAACAAGGGGCGCAGTACAATGAATCTGCAAGTTCGAAAATTCATCTGAAATAGACGATATAATATATGAAATAAAAGATAACAGGAAGCACGTACACAGAGAAAGAGACACAATACATCCAACTATCACAACTAGAATCTTTTCATCAAATCACAAGACCTTTGCATTAAATTTCGGTCAAGACTCCGACTTCATACAATAGCATTTGTTTTTCAAAAATTTCCAACCAACCTGGTTTACATCGAAAATATGAAATATATAAGCGAGGGTGTCTCTTGGGCTGCCCTGCTTTCTAACTGCCTAGGAAAAACCATACCACATGCACCAGAAACTCTTCGCATGGCACTATCTAAAAATAGCAACAATCATTTATGTCTACTAACAACCGCCTTCGGGTTCTCCATGTGGTCTGATCGTCGGTCAGGATCCGACGTAGGAAAAAAGTGTCGTTGTATCTCTTGATCAGACATCCTAGAGAACACGTGTCTATCCAAAACTTGTTGTCTGCAATGTTGGTTTCACCTTCCGTCATGCATCTATTAGTTGGAGAGTTTTGCACAACAACAACTGTTCGATTCTTGTGACCATTATCACTCAAAACTATTGTGAAGAAGAAATTTGCCCGTTAAGCTTTATCTCCTTGTGCGCTGGTAAGAGCCACGTAGACTCCCAGTAAGGATGCCCCACACTCTTTGGGATGCTCCGTGTGCTTTTCCTCTGCCAGCCTTTGTGCCTCTTGCAACTGGACAATAACTTTATGAGCTTCTTTCAGTTGCATTTTCAACCACGCCACGTTCCCTCCAAGGTTTTTGTCGCTATTTGTCATTTTAATTCCCTGTTCTCCTGATATAACTCGGAAATAGCCAGCTTTGCTTGCTTCAACTGCTGAGATAACATTTCCTCATTTGTTCCCGTAGCTTCTGCCTTCCTTGTTCTGATCCTGTATTCCCGGCTCAAATCTTCGACAATCTCTAGCTGGGTGACGCGCCTGAGTAGTCCTTTAGCTGTTAGTTCGTCGTGTGGTCCTTCTGGAATTTGAACCTTCGTGATCTCCCCGCTCTTTCTCGGCTGGCCTCTCCTCCGAGGTAGCTGTTGTTCAGAGGAGGAGGCTCATGCCATCTCCCTCTTCTATGTGAATTTCTTTGTTTCAACTGTCCCACGTCTTAAACTGATCTCTTTTGTAGGTGAAAGAACGGTTTCCTCTACATCTTTGGGAATGGTTGTTGTAGGCGCAAAAGAATCCCAATCTCTTTGAGGTTCGGACCTTGCGGTCCTGCTGCTCCGCGCGCCCTTTCTTGTACTCCGAGGAGCCGTCATGGTGCAACCAAGGTATACCTCACGCACAAATTTGAACGAATGTATCGGGGAGCAGTTCTGAAATAATTGAACTAGCAAAGGAAAAACTGTGAAAAATAACTTGATACAGGTTCTACGACTCGAGAGCACGCCGAGCATCTGAGATTTATAGCGAATCAACCGAGAGAGGAAAACATGCAGGAAATGAATGAATTTATGGCGACGAGATGTTTCAAGTCGGCCTTCAGGTTGTTGATGGAAAATCCCAACGTGTGGAGTGCAGGTGATACGACTTGTTGTGCATGGATAATACGAATGCTGCAATTATTCATTCCTTCCGCCCTCATGATGAACTGATAATAATTGTGGCACTTGCTGACGTGACCTTATATTAACCATTTGACTTAACATGGGTACGTAGGACTAGCTTTTAATGGGATTCGACCTTTTGGGAAAAGACATGCTCGTACTACATATACAGTTTCCGACTCTTTCCCAACCGACCATTTGTTGACTTCACCCTCACTGTGCTACGTACCCGATTTCACATGTTTGGGCGCATGGGTCGTGACATGACTCAAAATCGACTCTAAATGGAAATAAAAGTGGCGGCGTTAACAAAACTAATACTATTTCAGTCTAAATATTGGATAAGAATAATGAGGTTTGACTCAACTTGACTCCATCAATAGCAAGTCCAAATAGATTTGAACTACCATGGACTCAAAATGAGGTATCCTAAGTGACCATGGACCCATGAAGTTAGAAAATATCCCAAATGGATGTCTAGGGGATCAAAATGAGCCAAACTGATTACCAAGGGAGAAAACCCAAGGGAAGAGAAGGCACCTAAGGATCCAACCTAAGTGTTAGACATCCTATAGAGATCCCACATATAGGCTATGATGAGGAGGACTCCAGGGACATGGTCCACTTCATATAAGTCCTTGATTATCATCATTGAGTGATTCACATATCAATTCATCACATGAGTGGACCACACAATGCACCTCTTAATGAGTAGGCTCATGTGAGTACCCAAGTGCAATTTTCATACACTATATGAGTAATATAAATTTGCGATTTTTTTCACAAAGGATTGAGTAACCCTTTTAGTTGGATCCATCTCGAATAAACAATTACAAAGTGTTGTCAAAAATATAATAATCATGAACTGAGAATATATATGTAGAAGTATTAGTTCTCACTTCCAATAGTGAAAAATTATAAATGTTTTCCATAAAAGGTTGGATGGCTCTTTTAGTAGGATTGATCTCATATTTTCCATTATAAGTTGTTGACAAATCCTTCTAGTAGTAACCATGTGTGATAATGTATGAATAAAGGTTGACTAACCCTTCTAGTAGTAGCCATTTGTAAATAAATTTTATAAGGTTCGATTGACCCTTCTACTAGAGCCATTTAGAATTATATTTTGAGAAGTTTCAATCAACCCTTCCTCGTATAGACAATAATTGTGATCATATAAAGATTTTGGACAGCTATATTAAACATGAAATTCTATAAGGGTACCTATATGTGAAATCTATTACTAAAGTGTGAATATATATGTAGAAGGGTTAGGCATCCATTATACTAGTAGAATAGTATCTATGCATAAAAGACATTACTTAAGTAAATATATATGTAGAAGGCTTGGTCGTCCCTTCCAATAGTAGAATATTATTTTCACGTGAAAGATATGAATTAAGCGATAATATATATGTAGAATGGTCATCCTTACCTTCTAGTAGGATAAATTTTCAATTCCTCTTTAAAAGTATTAGGTGATCCTCCTAGAATAAGTGATTTGGGGTTTTCTTTGATAAGTTTTAATGAAACCATATAGTAGTTGCAAAATGAAAACGTTTAAGTAGAAGGGTTAGCTTTCCCTTCTACCAATAGTAGATTATGAATTATTTTCACAAGTTTCATCCCCTCTTATATATGCATGATCTAAAGTTATGCAAATGAAAATATAGTTGTATCGTGTCCACCAAAAAAATATATATTTCATTATTGTCTATCATAATTATTTTGTAATTGGCTTTATTTTTCCTACAAAAAGTTTTAAACTTGTTTGGCAAGCATGGGAGACAACATACATTATTTATCACTTCAAGTTTTAATTATTTTGGGCAAAATATCAAGTTTGATAATGAATAAATATCTAATAATTTCTTGACTACACTATAGATACATGATACAAGTATGAATATTCAACTAATATTTCTCTTCCAAACTGATATATCATCATGTTATGATAATTATCTTGATGATGTTTTTCATCTCGATGAATCGTTGAGAAGGTACATTAAAAAAATATATACAAGGGACTTCCCTCCATACTAAAAGTGTGAACTTATATCATCCATTTGCATAGAGCATTCCATCTCCATGGCCCTAACATTCTTCTTCTCCAAATCGTGAGAATTTAGATGGACATAATTGGACTTTTATATATCTAACAAAGTTTGTAACGACCTTCTCCAACCATCCCTCATATTAACTCAATATTTAAGTTGATACAAATGCAAACATATATGTAACTTGCCCATAATAACAATGATCTTCCATTAATATTGTCTATGATATTTAGTTGTGTAAGTAAGACTATTTTCCTATGAGGTCTTTGCTAAGAAGGAGAGACAAGAAACATTATTCGCCACTGTTAAGCCCCCTAGTCATATCTCTCATTCATAATTATTACACTAATTATAGTTAATGTAGGCTTATCATTATCTGTTACCCCTCCTTGTCTCTTATATATACATCAAGAAGACCTATTAATCATCTTATCTTGTGCATTTGATATCTTGTAACATGATTTAACCCCTTGAATCAAATTCTCAATATTCACTCTTTTACTTGATTTAGGCATGGAAGTACTAAATTATTTTTTTCATGCTTATTTGGTTATTTGGTCCATAACATTTGGTATCAAAGTGTAAAATCCATTGTTTTTATCCCTCTATACATGTTTTTTCTTTTTCCTTAACCTCACATCACTCAGGCATAGACAAGTGATGTAGAGAGTAACATGTGCAAGGGTATCTATGCATCCCCTCATTGGACTCCATACTCTACACTCTAGAATTATTTGCCCCTTCGTTATCTTAACAAACCTTTTTGGATCAATGTGTAATCATGAATGCTCCATGAGTTAATATTTGGCCTCGTGACTATTTGAAACCCTTAATGGGTTCAACATTCAAAGTGAATCCCTTATTTATCCTTTCTGGTATCATATAGTCACATGCTAAAAAAAAACTCAAATAAAGCATGAAATCTAATTGAAAATAAGTCGAATAATAAGTAACTATTTTTTATTGATGCAGTATTGCTTGAATCCCATTGATGCTCTTGCATCAAATGCCCTGGTTTCAAATTTATGAGCATTATGTTCAGACGTTTTGGGATCACAAATTCATTGGATGAGGATGGTCACCCAATTCATCCAAGTTCTTCCTCTAAGATTCACGATGAATCTTTAGGATTCCTACCTTTCTAAAGAACTAAAATTCCTTTTTATGTCTTTCTCCTCGTTGTTTTGTGTAATAAACCCAATACCCTCTATGCTCTACTGAGGATATATGGTACTCAAACCACTCAAATTCACCAAATTTTTGTGTTGTTACCATATCTCATTGTTATGTTATTAACTAATTAACATGTGTAATCATGACAATACATGTTTATGCAACATAATGTAACCATTCAATTATCGATGAGACCATAACTTATAAATGCATGATAATACATGCAATTAGAACCGAAAATACTGGAAACTAATTCAATTCATAACAATATAGAAAATCATTTAACATATTCATCAACATACTAAGAACACTTATCCTATGGAAATATTTCACCAACTAGTTGTAGAAGAAGGACATTCCACCAAACCATATTATCTCTACTGCACTTAATATCTATACAACAAAGGCCACCCCCAAGCTAAGGACAGAATCCACAAGGGTGAATTATTTATGGATAGATCTAAGTCCATTCAGTACACATCCCAATCCCTAGGTTTTACAAGTCTAATTCACTCTACAATAGTCCCAATCTACCAGCCCTCTTTCCCCCTCAACTTGCACAACCCAGGGAATGGGATCCCCTTCTCTGCTAAATACTCCCTCAGGTTCTCCCTCAGGTTATGCCACCTCTCTCCAAGGCTTCAATATGGGATAGCCAAGAAATATCACTATTGGGATTCCATGGATTATCAAATATAGTTAAATTTACTCAATAGTAGCAATTACCATTACATACAATCACAATTATCTCATAATTCATGGTAGCAGTTTTCCAAAACTTCATTACATTAGTTCTATTGCAACTTAAGCTCAGAGAGAAAAACCTAAGGAAGAGACCTAAATAATCACTTGCATGCTCAAAAATCATGGAATATATTTGCATGCATGGCAGAGACCACGTGAATTCATGAGAATTATATGTATCTCTCTTTGACCACTTATTATCAAGGTTAATAATAATAATTAAGAAGGTTAAGGAACTTAGGATGGCAATAATATAATATTATTTTTACTTAGCACCCTAAGCTCTCTAAGCCCCCTTATTTTCCCCTCTCATGGACACATATCCCCCCATTCTTTGTCCCTCTTCTAGTTCCGCAACCTATGATGTATATATATTATCATTCAATGTACAATTTACAAGTCACATATGTTCGACTTATATCCATTCATCATATACATATACATTAGTGATCTGAGGATCAAAACTAGTGTATTACATTCCTTTTCCCCTATATTTTTCACCATCCTCAGTGAACATTATCATTATATACAATAACAAAAAAATATACACCAAAATTTCAAAATAAAAGTAGATATGCCTCCTATGTAGCCTCCTCTAGCTCCCACATTGCTTCTTCAAGGTTGTATCAGTTCCATTGGACCTTTACCTTCCCTATAGCTCTATTTTTTAGCATAGTGATATTCTTGTCCAATATGCTTACTTGTTGTACCTAGAAGTATCCTTCTAGTTCCACCTAGATCAAAGCCCAATCAATGACATGGTTAGGATCATGCACATATTTTTTAAACAAAGACATAAATACATTATGAGCCTTTACATTGGTAGTTAATGAAAGCATGTTTGCAACAGGTATTATCATATCCAATGTCTCAAATGGACCACAATATATGGCTACCAACTTAGTGCATCCCCCCAACTTCAAGGAACTCTTCTTTTGTTTCACTTTTAGGAATACATGCTCCACAACTTTAAATCCCCTTATTATTTCACCTTTATCTACATAACTCCTTTTCCCATCCTATGTTGCCTTTAATTTCTACTTGATCTTTACCATTTTCTCTTCCATTTCTCTTAGAAATTCTGGCCCAAGTACTACCCCATCTACTGGATTGTCCCAACTAACTAGAGTGTTGCACTTTCTGCCATACAAAGCCTCAAATGGACTCATCTTCAGTGAATCTTGATATCCATTATTGTAGGCAAATTCGACTAAATGCAAGTACTCCTCACACTTGGATGGCTTATCCATCACATACATTCTTAACATGTCTTCAATCATTTGATTAAATATATCTATTTCCCCATCTTTTTGTGGATAATATGTTGTACTGAAATTCACATTTGTACCAAAACCCTTGAATAATTCTTTCAAAAAGTTTGAATTAAACTTGGCATCTCTATCTCAAACAATTGCATTAGGTATCCCATGCAATATGGCAACTTCTTCCATGTAAATTTATACTATATTAGCTACCTTATGAGTCAGCTTAACTGGAATAAAGTGAGAATATTTGGTCAACTTGTCCACCACTACCATTATCGAGTCATGTTCCCTTGTTATCTTGGGAAACATAGTGACAAAATCAATGGTTTCCACTTCCCATTTCCACTTTGGCGTTGTCAATGGCTACATCAAACTTGTTGGATGTCTATGCTCAACCTTTACTCTTTGACATTCAATACACCTAGTTATATAATCAACAATGTCTTTCTTCTTTCCTAGCCAAAAACATTGAATTCTTATTGCTCCAATTGTCTTTTGTTATATAGTATGTCCAACAAATGGAACATTATGCATTTTTTTAATACTAGTTTCCCTAATTCATAAGAATTATGAACATACACTCCATTTTTATGCATAAGAATTCCATCTTCTTCTAGTTGGTAACCTTCATATTTTTGTTATACATTTTCCTACTGTAATTCTTCTTTTACCTATAGGTAACGTCCATTTCAAATAAGAGCTTCCAAAATTCTACTCTTCAAATATGATTTGCACATGCTAATGGTTGCAACATGCATTGCATGTACTCTTATATTTAGTGCATCACCAAACTTGCTCTCTTTCCCTTTGATATGTTTTATATCATAATCATATTCATTGAGAAATCCGAGCCATATTGCTTGATTGGCATTCAAAGTTAGTTGCTCAAATAAATATTTCAGACCAATGTGATTTGTTCTTAACTCAAATTTTCTCCTCATTAAATAATGTCTCCACAACTTCAATGTATGAACAATGGCAACAAGCTCCAATTCATGTGTGACATAATTCTTCTCATGCTCCTTAAGTTGTCTAGATTCATAAAAAAATCCCATGCCCCTTCTGAGTAATAACTCTGCCAATTCCCTCTTTACAAGCATATGTACATACCACCAAATCTTCATCTGGATAAACAATCTTGAGAATGGGTGCACTGGTGATCAATTACTTTAACGGTTGGTACCTTTCTTCACACTTTGGTGTCCATTCAATTTTAATTCATTTCTTCTGTAAATATGCAATTGGATGTGCAATTTTGGAAAATCCTTCTATGAACCTTCTATAGTATCTATCAAGCCCCATGAATGACCTCACCTGTGATATGTTTTTTGGTGTAGGACATCCCCTAATAGCTTCAATC
Organism: Picea engelmannii; assembly: GCA_009831015.1. NCBI lineage: Eukaryota > Viridiplantae > Streptophyta > Pinopsida > Pinales > Pinaceae > Picea > Picea engelmannii. Next base: position 31,566 of record ML813433.1, on the reverse strand, counting down.
TTCTATAGATCTATTGCTATACCTTCCTCGGAAATGATGTGTCCAAAATAATGAATATGCCTCTGATAAAAGGAAAACTTGCTTAACTTAGTATAAAGCTAATGCTCTCTTATCACTTGTAATACCAAACTTAAGTGCTCATCGTGCTCCTCCTCTAATTTTGAGTGAATAAGAATGTCATCCAAGACCACAATGACAAACTTGTCCAAATATTTCCAGAAGATTCCATTCATTAAGCACATGAAGGTAGTTGGTGCATTTGTTAGATCAAATGGCACCAGTACAAATTCATATTGTTCACATCTAATTCTCAAAATTGTCACGTTGATGCCTTCATACTTTATCCTTACTTGATGGTAACCTGGCCTCAAATATATCTTTGAAAATAACGTTTCTCCTCTCATATGATCAAATAGGTTATCAGTTCTTGGTAGAGGATATGTATTCCTCGTAGTGACCTTGTTTAGCTATCTAAAATATGTGGCAAACAATCTTGTTTGGAAACTATAAGAATATCCAATTTAAGTAGAATAAAATAAAGAAATCCATAAGGATAAATAATATATTAAATAATGTATGAATATAAGATATATAAGATATGAGATGATTACAAATGAGAAATGAGAGTTGTATATATACTCACGCATGGGTGCCATTTCATAAGAGACATGACCTTTAATATGAGGTGTCTCTTCATTAATAATTAATTATTAATTATTAGTTATTCATTGATTATTTATATTTATATATTTTATATGTATTTATGTTTGTTACATTGTCTTCCCCTTTAGAAATGCTTTGTCCTCAAAGCATGTTTATGGAGAGGCTTATGTCTTTGTTCTAGCCCGCAATGTCTTCACACGATTCTTTGTTTTTGGTGTTGTCGGGATTGATGATATGAGTGACAAAGAGTTGAGCAGAACTGTCGAATTGTGAAAGGGTCAGACCATCTTAATTCAATATTTTGTGGATCGTTGTTCTTCCACAATGAATGGTTACCATGAGACTTAATTGCGCTAGTATCAATATTTTCCAGACAATAAGTTAGTCTTTCTTGTCCTGAATGACATTGATATTCTAACTGGTTAAGATATTTTCTCTTATGATTTGGATATCGATAAGGAGTTCTTATCACATGATTTTCCCTTATCATACTTGTAGCATTTTCTTGGTTTAATTTCAATATATGATTTTCTTCACGTGTAGATGTTGTCTTGTTAATGGCCGAATTTCGATTAATAAGTACACTTGGGGCTTCCATCATTTGTACTCCAACATCTGACATTGTCTTTTTTTATGTTGACTTTGCAACTGCTTGAGTTGTGACATGGATTGGATCTGTAATTGTTTAATTTTCCATAACTTGGATTCGTTCATATGAAAACTTCAATGCTTCACTTTTTATAAGAAGTTCTAACTTGTTTTCTAGAGACTTCTTATCATTCTTAAGATTTTTTATTTTCGTAAGTAGGTTTTGATTATAATTTTTTAAATGCGAATTTTCTTCATTATCTGAATTGTCAATATCTTTAATGTTTGGATTTTCAAGTTTCTCTTCCTTCAACTTTATGATTTGTTCTAGTAACCTTTGATTAAGGTTCTTCAAACGAGAATTTCTTCATTATTTTCTGATAGGTTCTTCTCGAGATCTTGATTCTGTTGTTCTATCTTTTGAATACTCTGTTTTCTATCCTTTGACTTCTTGATCTCTGTAAGTAGTTTTTTATTGTGGTCTTTTAAGCAAGAAATTTCTTCGCTTTTATCTGTGATAATTTCGTCAAATTCTTTTTGTATCCTTAATATTGAATTTTGATTTTCTTGAAGGATCACCTTCGAGATATCTTTAAAGTCTTTTGATGAAGGTATTATTGATTTTGACCTTATAGTAGTGTCTTGAATTGTCATCACCTTCACTTTATAGGGAAATGTCACAATTTTTTTCTCCATGTTTAAGATGAAGGTACCTATATTTTTAAACTAGGGTAACTCGATAATGATGTCAATTTCTTCTTTATACATATATGTAACATTGAATTGATATATACATCAATTGTCACTTGTAACTCCTTAATTTGAAAAATATCTTCATTTTCAATTATATTCGGCTTTAAGATTAATAATTGATTTATCAAAATAATATTAATGTAATTTGCATTATGATCCAAGCTAATAACAATGTTAATCTCTCTTCCATGAATACTCCCTTTTAATGTAGAAAACCTATAACATGAAATATAACAACTTTTATAAGAAAGTCTTCCTTCCTTCATTTTAGAATTGTTTCAAGATCTTTAAATAATTAAATACTTAGAAATTTAAATATTCATTTTAATATATATATATATATATATATATATATGATTTTTTTTTTAAGTTTTTTTAACCTATGTAATAAAATAATTTTGATTTTTATCCCTTTATAACTTCTGAGTCAATTTACTTGTAGAGTACCTTCCTTTTCTTTTTTGAAGAGATCGACCCATCGTTGCCTGAATTCATGAGCGTACTGAGAGAAGTGGAGGCTTCGGAGTGCTGGCACAAGCATAGAATATTCTTAAATCATATCATGGATGTTTATCGACTTCTCAAGTTATGGAACGCTCATGAATCTATTTCTAGGTGCAGTTTATTCCATTCTGCAAACTCAAATTCTTATGTTAATCTCTCAATATTCTAGCCCAACGTTTAGAGGCAGAGAGTGACAGACCTCATCGAAGATTCTATCGAAGAGCTTGTGCACATGTTCTGTATTGTGCCCCTCATCCATGAAGTTCTCTTTCGAATTCATTAAGCATGAACAAATTCCATGGAAGAATTCCACCTGAAATAGGACAGTGCAGGTATTTCGAATTCCTCGATCTCTCGCAGAACAAGCTCTCCGAGCGGTATTCCTTCAGAGGCTTCCAGTCTTCGATACTTGCAACATTGGTTTGATCTATCAGCCAATGCTTTGACAGGGCCCGTGCCTCCGGAAATGGGTGGAATGCAGATGGTTCAGGTCATAGATCTCTCTAATAACAAGCTATTCAGGCACGTACCTCAATCTTTCTTTCAATCGTCTCACGGGCTCTGTTCCTGCATCGATCGAGGAGAAACTCTCACTCGTTCAATTCATAGATCTGTCTCACTACAATATAACAGGGCCAATTCTGGACTCCATATCCAAGCTCAGAAAATTCCAGTATATATATCTCCTTAAATTTTAATAATCAAATATCTGCAGTGAAGGGATTCCCTCTGGGTAGAGGAATAAAATATAAGAGGGGATATGGGGCATATATATTTGGTTATTTTTTCCTTGAAATTGTGCTTCCCATCTTTCAACTACCAAAGATGGTTCCATCTATTATGTTATCATGTTATGTAATTTTGTAATGTGGATGGTTCCATCTGTCCTCTTATCATGTTATGTAAGTTTCTAAAGTGATAATTGTATTCAAAATATAATATAACATATTTCAACTTTTACTTCACCCGTGTAGAAATTTTACTAAAATTAATATGAAAATAATAAAATTAATATGAAAACAATGATGGATGTCTCCTGCTTGCTTCAATTCAATGTAATCGACATCATTCCAAAAATACAACTTTGAAAAAACTTTCATAACGGTAAAATCAAAATTCTCTTTCCTAGTAACCCTCATATTTTTCCTTTTGCTTTCTTGTTTTATGATATCTTGTTATTGAGTACCCTTTGTATCTGACGTAATATGATATCTTGTTATTGAGTACCCTTTGTATATGACGTAATTTAATATTGAGCTGGTAAGACTCATGGCTCAACTAAACTTAGTTATTCTTACTCTGTTCTCAGCAAAAGCGTGTCTTTTGTAAAAACTCGCAATATGTTATGTTACAAGGCATGTAACTAGGGCATGCGGTTTACCCTTTATTTAATTCATCCTTAAAAAATGGCAAATTTGATCTTTTGAATCCAGTTTACAATTGATTCGAGAGTAATTTTTGCATATAACCAATGCATCTTCAGTTCTTTTCATTTCATTTACAGTTGATGTAAAATTTCCAATTTGCTTGAGAGTAAGTGCACATTTGTATCAGAAAATACCCGTTGTTGTATTTTCCATGGGAAAAGGATTCTAGGCTTCATATTTATCTTTGCCAAGTTTTTGTCATCCTATATTTTGTTTTCCAAAGGCTTCCTCCAAAGGA
>ML813433.1:0-27293 GCA_009831015.1 Picea engelmannii | reverse complement strand
CAGAGACATTAAGTGTAGAAGAGAGCCTATGTCAAGGTGGAACATCCTTCTTTTGTAGCTAGTTGGTGAAATATTTTTATAAGATAAGTGTTCTTAGTTTGTTGAGGAATGTGTTGAATTATTGCTCCTATTATGAATTGAATTAGTTTCTAGTTTGTTTAGTTCTAATTGCATGCATTATCATGCATTTATAAGGTATTGTCTCATGGATATTTGAATGTTTTCATTATGTTGCATAAATTTGTATTGTCATGCCTAGATATGTCAATTAGTTAATAATAAAATGATGAGATATGGTAAAACAAAGCAAAAAAAATGGTGAATTTTGGTGGTTTAAGGAGTACCCCATATCCTTAATAGAACATAGAGGGTATTGGCTATGTTATAATATGGTATCAAAGCTCTAGGTTACAAAATTGGGGTTGCATGTGATAGAAATAAGATTGTACAAGAAGAAATTATAGTTTGCATATCATGTGTTTGACAAAATGCCTCATGGAGAATAATTAGAAAAAATAGTATTTAAAGCTTGTAATTATTAGATTGAAAGCTCTAGTTACCCAATTGGAATGTTGCTAGATGATTGGATAGGTTGTGTAGAAATTGTTTTAAAAAATTGCTAGTTTTCTGTTAAAAAAGAAATTACGCAAAAATTGGAGAAAACCCCCCAATTTTGGATGAAATTAAGAGGTTAAACAGATGCAATGGCGTCAAAATAGATTGGTAATGGAGTTGGAATCCATTTGAGGAAGAAAATTAATAAGAAATGAGGCTGAATTGAGAATCTAAGTCTGAAAATCATTGCATCGATGTGGAAATTTTGGGAACCACACACACAAACAGAAGTTTAATGTTGAAGGGAAAACCCCTATAAAAAATAATGTGTACCATTATACAGTGGCATGGACTCACACATGGTGTGGAAGTGTCATGGAAGGGCCACGTGTAAGCAGGGCACATGTAGGAGTAGGTACACAAGTGGAAACCATGAAGCAAGACTTGAGGCTACAATCTTAGGTGGTATCATATTGGTAGTAAGTGGTTCATGTACAAAGGAGGAGCGTTTTGGAAATTTATTTTTTCCACCCACATTTTTTATGGTAATAAGGTATATCCACAAGGAGATAAGTGGTTTGTGTGCAACACATGTGCATTAAATAGTTCACACTTCCTCGACCCATAATTGATCCAAACAGATGGTTGAAGAGGGACCCCCCATCACATCAAACCAATGACAACACACTAGGTGGATGACATAAAGACTTCACAAGAAATAAAATAAAAATTAAATGGAAACGATCCATGATGATATGAGTTAGGTGATGTGGAGGCAAGGGAGATGACATGGCATATTCATAGGCTGACATAGATGACCCCACTTCCACATCGACAACCGCACACCATGCCACGTCAGAAGAAGAAAAATTTGGAGCCATAATCTTATTTTGACCATAATAGGAATATACAAGATTAGACTTAGGTGAAATTTTATGTGTAAGTCTGAAGTCATGAAGAGTATGTGATATTTGGTTCAAAACTAAGATTATCAAAGGTTATGGATCTATGATGCAATGGCTACATAACCGTCCAATTTCATGAGTCTAAAAGAGAGAACGTGGATAAAAAGTGAAACACCAAATTGTTGTAATAGTATTTATATGCTCATTAACCCATTAGATTGCTCACTAATCAATGATAAGTTAAGAAATACAACACAAAGACTTTCTAGAGGGAGATTTTGGAAAGAAATCCATGTAATGGCACGCCATGAATATCTCCTCAAAACAAGGAAGCAAAAACAACAAAAAGACAACTAAGTAATCTTAACTGCATGTGTGCATGAAAGTGCTAAAGCTAAAAGAAACTAGCATGGACCCTTACGTAAAGAAACACATGCAGGTGTAGTGATGTAAGAAAAGTGCATGGACAACATGCACCAACACCCCCCCATAAGCACAACCTAGGTGAGTATGTGGCCATATAAATGGGTCTCGATAAATGTATATTCATATTAGGTACAAGCATGAATAAAAATTTCCCTAAAAAACAGAGAAAGGGAAAACCCAGTGGGAACCCCCTCCCCCAAGAGGATAAAATTCCACAATGTGGCTGGTTGATAGTCTCCAAGATCCAAAACTGATGACAAGCTGATGAAGAATGATATGATGATTGTAGATCAATATACAATGAGTGTGTTGAAGATGAAGGTTGTAGCTTATGCTAACACCAATTATTTACTTCAAGCAACTAAGGTGATATTCTACACTGAAATGGTCGGGCTAGTCAGAGTGCTTGCAAAACAAATAAGAAAATGCCACAATGGTAATCAAAATAATGGTTAACGGGACTACTAGTGAGACTGAATTAGTCAAGGTAAGCAACGAGAATGGTTCTTGTGTATTGTGGAAGAAACACATCAATAGGAAGTTCTCAAACAATTTCTCAAATGTAGTTAGGACCAATCATCCAGACAACCACAAATAATCTTCAGAGTTGGTACCTTGCTAGGATGCTACTATACAGGCCTTGTCATTAATTAGTTAAATGAAGAGGAACTGAAAAATGACTGTGGATAATTATGCACAGGTCCAACTGGAACAGAAGAAGCATAAGGGACACCATAGCTCACTGGGGAGACATCGCCTTCAACAATCCCATCTTGAACCACATCTGGATTCTCCTCCCAGGTTTTATCCTCTGGCAGATCTGGAAAGCAAGAAACAAGAGCATCTTCCACTCCAAGGACTCCCCTCCAGAGCTAACTTGGAACAGATTGGTCACCCACATTAAGGAAACTGTCCGAAGCAGGAGTTGGCAAGGATGCGATCGGACTTGCCCCAATGAAGAGCTAAGCATCCTCCATAACTGGCAGCTCAATATGACCGATCTGATGATGGCACAAGCACCCAAGACTCACATTCCCAGCCCCAACACCTGGACCCCTCCCTCCACTGGGTACGTCAAATTCAACTTTGATGGTGCCTCGAAGGGCAACCCAGGACCCGCTGGCTACGGGGCAGTAATCAGGGACTCCACAGGAAAACTGCTCACGATGGTAGCAGGACATCTGGGGGAAACAACCAACAATGTCGCGGAGTTAACTGGACTATTACAGGGCCTCCAACTAGCCATCTCCCTACCCAGACATCAAATCATTCTGGAAGGCGACTCCCAAGTTATCATCCGATTGATCACCAAGATTCTACACGGGGCCAGTCCACAAAAAATCTCCCCTAGCTGGAGACTAGCTGGTCTGCTCGAGCACTTCGGCAACCTCTGCAATCGCAGCCTCAACATCATTCCTTCCCATGTCAAGCGGACAACAAATGGAGTGGCTGACTATCTGGCAAACGAAGGCGTTCAAAGAGATTTAGAGCGCACAATCTGGGACGCCCGATCTCTTGAAGATTCAGACATACCTCAACACTGCCAACTCCTCGCCCATAAGGATTTCCTGCCCCCGGATGGGGTGTCATGCGATCAACCAAGTCACATGGAGGCACAGCCCGGGCACGTGGAGATGCCAACTGAGCAAGCCATTAATTCTGGCCACACTCCCGGCTGTGGGCAGTTAAGTCTAGCCCCCGCCTCTGTAATCCACTAAATGCAGATGGAGCTCCTCACGCGTGAAAGCCGAACGGACAGACAGGGCACTCGATTCATGGTTTTAATGGTGTTAATGTATTTCAAGGTTGCGGGCATGGTTTATTGTTATCACCGCGGCAGCAGACCTCCCACCCTGCTCGCGATTTCACCCCAGCTCGCACAACAAAACAACATAGGCAGTCTGACCCTCCTGGTCATTATGCCACGACTACGGGGCCGGCCTCGCCGAGGCACCGGCTGGCGTGCACCAGAAACACGCAGGCAGCGACACCAACGCTTTGTTCGGGCCTTCAAAATGGCCAAGACAAACCGCAGAGGCGGTGCCACCACTGCACTTGCTACCCATGAGGACGAGGGCGTAGCTATTGCTTTCCCTGATGACCTCTCCGAGAATAGGAGGCCGATAGCTCCCCCGCTGCATTTCGAAACTCAGTCAATTGCTCTCAGCCAGGCCAATCTTCCACAGCCTGCCACCACTCCTAGCGATTTCTATGCGGCCTGTGTAATAGAAGAAGAACCACCAGAACTCAGCACAAGGGAGCACGAACTCGGACAGGCGTCGACATGCAAAGCAAGGGCACTAGCAATGCAACATGAAGAAGCGGAGCCACCACCGTCGTCGCTGCTGCATCTAGACCACCTCCAACTGATCTTCGACCTTCGCATCTCAGTGGATGACCAAGCGTTCCGAACCTTAGGCATCAGCCAACGTCTGGACATGTTATACATGGCTTACTCTAAAGCTTCTCCACGCAGTCAATGTCCTACCTGTGCGCATCCATTCACTTTTCCCAGCTATGACGGCTCCCCAACGGACTAGGTTCTGGACTCTCCTGATCTCTCATGCTTCATCTTTTGCTTTATTTTAGAGCTATGGCTCACATGACTTCTAGCTCAGTTTGCTACAGTTTAGTCTTTTTGGTGTGGTTGCACTCTATGAACAAAACCCTTGGTTTCCTTCGGGCAGGGTGGCGTAATTCTACGTCTAATTTTCACCATCACAGTGGATAGGCCAGCTGTCCTGGTTTCCTCTGTTGGCAGGACAGCTGGCAAATGCTTGATAGATGTATGCTTACTATGACTGCTTAATACAAAGGTTCTACTTTTTTATTTTAAAAAAATAAAAAAAATGACTGTGGATACTAGAAAGGAGGACAATGTTACCCCTAATCACAATGTCAAGGAAATTGATATGTGGATGGTGAAGATTCTGAAGATGGTGTTGAAGAGTCTTCTTCTAGAAAATATCACTATGAAGTTGATGCTATATCTGGCAATGAGAGCTCCAAAGCTAATTCAATAAGTGGTGTGGGAGGTGTCTTCTACAATTCAATAGAAGAAGAGCCATTTGATGTGATGAACTCTAGTGTTGGAACAAGTTGCGTATGATAGGTAGAAGGATCAAAACAACTTACTAATGTCAATGAAGTCCCCACATGACCAAGTCCGAATTTTTCAAGTCTCATCATAGGTTGAATGGAATGTGCAATTCCCTATCCATTCTTACCAAGTCCATCGCTAATGTATCCCATTTGAAGAAGTAGTTTGGACCCAAAGCCACGAGCATGCAACTCAAAATCTAGTGTTGGAAGCTCACAAGTCACAATCAATGTGTGTTGCATCTAATGTGCCCAAAGTGATCTTGTTATTGGATATGTTGCAACCTCTATAACATATTTCTCTTTATCATCATTTGAATTGGTAGAGTAAGAATTTGTAGCAACAAAAGTCAAGTCTATAGGATCCATAACACTGTCATTCATAGCGTCAGACAAAGAGAAAACGGAATCCCCATGATCAACAATAGAGGAAGAAAAGTCATCACATGTAGTGGAGGAGGTAGAGTCCTCATTGGTGGATGAAATAAACTCCTCATTAGCAATCCAATCATAAAAAAGTGTCATCAACAATGGAGGAATCATATTCATCAAGTGAAATAGACTCATGTGAGATATTGGAAATAATCCAAGATGTAGTAGTGGCAACACAAGCAAAAGACTCTTGCATATTTTTCTACAAACCAATAATGATATCTTCTTTCTGTCTTAAAATGGATAAAAGTTGTTCCTTGTGAAGAGTTGATTTTTCCTCCATCTCATCAAAGCGAGTGATCTAATCTACAATTTGAGTTTGATTTTATGCAATTACACATCATTCATCTTGAAGTTTTATAAGTTGTTTGATAAGGGTTAGATTTAGACTGTGAAGAGTGGAGATAATTGCATCTTGAAGTTTTCTAAGTTCTTTGATAAGGGTTAGATTCAGACAGAACAGAGATTAGCCTAGGCTACATATTTATGATGCAATGACTATGGAACCACCCAAGATCAAGAGTTTGAAAGAGATAATCCATATCAAGAAGTGAAACATTGGATTGTTGTAATGGTATCACTATGCTCATTAACTCATTATCTTGCTCACTGGTTAATGATAAGTCAAAACATAGTTACCAACTTAACGAGAACTCTCTAGAGTTTTCATTTTTTTAGAGTGGTTATTTTTACCTCTAAATCAAAAAGTGGCGCTACCGGTAGCACCCTTTTTTTTACAATGGTTAAAATTCAAACCCATTCAGACTCCTAGCGTTGACAACTAATGTCATTGTGGAAAAATACTTTAAAATTGGCCCTTGAATCGAAAAGCGATGCTACCATTAACACCGAGTTTTTTTTTGGAGTTAAGATTATAACTTAATTGAAATTGTGGCCTCGACAACGACTACCATCGTCAATAAACAACTCAAAATCTGCTCCTAAATCATTCCTTAAAAATTAATTTTTTAACTTTTTAAAATTTACATTAAAAAAACAAGTAAAATAAAAAATAAAAAATACGAGAGTTGGTTTTTTAAAAAGTAAAACGAAAAACAACCATTTTTTAAAGAAAAAACTATAACCAATTTTTTTTTTTAAGAAAAGTTAAAAACTAAAAGAACTACGAAAAATAAAACAATTAATTTTTATTTTTTATTTTTTAACCTTTTATATATATAAGAAATATTTAAAAAAATACATATATTTTTATTTTTTAACCATTATATATATAAGAAATCTAAAAAAAAATATAAAAAAACCAAACTTATTTAAAAAAAAACTTCTAAAAAAATGTAAAGGAAAAAAAATAATATTTATACATATATATTAAAAAAACAAAAAAAAAAAATTGAAATATAAAATTTAATACAAAATAAAAATAAAAAAACATGCAAAAAAAATACCAAAAAAATTGAAAAAAAAAACTTGAAATAGAAAAATTAAAAAAAATAATAAATAACTTAAAAAACACCTATTACATAATTTAAAAACATCAAAATGGAATATTTTTAAAATAAGAAAAAAAACCTTAAATAAAAATTATATTTTAAAAATCAAGAAAAAAAACTTTAAATAAAAATTATATTTTAAAAATCAATTACAAATAGAACATTTATAAAAAAAAATTCAAATATTATTAGAATCAATTTAATAAAAAAATTGATTAATGGAGAGCGTGGGCGTGGGACACCGAGGTTGTTTGGGCATGTGGGACCAAGGGGGCAATGCCCGACATCGCCCTAACCCTCGACAGACAAAGTCGTGGTCTCATGGGGTCAATGCTTTGCTTACTGGGTGTTGGGATGATGTCAAGCATCGCCCCTTGCCCCAAATTGCCTATCATACAAAATTTTAAATCTTAATAATTTTTTTTAATGCTTGTTTTAGATTTTTTTTTATTATTTGTTTAAATTTATTTTGTTATTTTTTAAAATATTGTTTTAATTTATTTTTGGTTTTTTATTTTAATTTTCCAAGATAAAGTTTTTTTTTTAATACATTTTTTAATTTTAATTTCATTTTTTAAGCCTCGTTTTAACTATCTTTTTGGTATTTTTTTTCACCTTTTTAAGGTTTTTAAATGATTATTATTTTTATTTTTTTGTTTGGTAATCTTGAACCTTGTGATTGGTGAGGGACTGTCTGTGGTTGAGATGCCACGACCCGGGAGATCTAAGCCGTCCAAGTCACCTGTAGATCGCACCTGGCCTAGACCGCACCAACCTTTAACATGGTTGGATTTGAGGTGTCCCCAGGGGTTTCAAACCGGTGACTTTCACTTACGAAGTGTCTTAACAACGCACTCCCTCACCGACTACTCTAGACCTCGGAGAATTTTTAATGATTATTAAAAAAAAATATTCTTAAAATTATTGTTTTTGGAGGAAAATTTATTATTTTTTTCATTCCTTTTTAGTTATTTTTCCTTTTCACTTTTTTTTTTTTAAATTTCGGTTTTTAATATATTTTTTTAATGTGTTTTTTTCTTCATTTAAAAAAAATTATTTGCGAAGATTTTCTCCCTTCTATTTATTTATTTTTTAATGTAAATTTAAAAATAAATAAAAATTAGTTAGTAAATAAATTTTCAAGTGACCATTTGGGGTCCAATTTTGGGTTGTTTATTTTCGTAGGGATCTATTGTCAAAGGCACAATTTCAATTAGGTCATATAGAGCTATAATTTTAACGTTTAGAAAAAAATGTTTTGTTTTAGGTAGCATCACTTTTTGATTTAGGTGTTGATTTTAGGGTTTTTCTAAACATCTATATGAGTTTTGAAGGCCATGCTTGAAAAATGTTGTAATTTTAACCAGGCTAAAAAAAATGGTGCTACCAGTAGCACTAATTTTTTATTTGGGGTTGATTTTCATGTTTTGTGTAAAAAAATGGGTTTTAAGTGCTAGAGTTCTCGTTAAGTCATTAATTGTGTTTCAATCAATACAAATACAAGGACCTACTAGAGGGATATTTGAGAAAGAAATCCATGTAATGGCATGCCACCAATCTCTCCTCAAAGCAAGGAAACAAAAACAACAAAAAGATAGTTAAGCATGCTTAATTGTTTGTGTGCATGAAAGTGCTAAAGCTAAAACCAACCAACATGGGTGCTTAAGTAGAGTAACACATGAAAGTGCAATGATGTAAGAAAAGAGCATGCACCAATAGGATATAAAAGTGCTAGTGAGGAGGGTTTGTTGATTCAACTCTAGAATTTTAGAAAATGGGAATTAATGGTTTTCAAAGAACATGATGGTGCTTTCTGACAATAGCTTTGTTGATGGTGAAATTGGATAGTAAGAAATAGGAGTAGGTATTAAGAAACCCAGTGAAGCAATTGGATAAATTACAAAGGGTTTGGAGCAAAGTTGCAGACATGGGCAAAAAACTATTATTTCATAAGACTTTATGGTAGTTTTTGAAACTGTCAATGGAAACAAAGGGACCCAAGATGACAAATCTGAAAAAAATTCCTACTTGACATTTGATCTCCTCGACATTCTAGATAAAATTTTCCTAGTGATTTTTTTCCATTTTTGTTTTATTTGAAGGATAACAGTTTTGGACAAAAAATCCAGTTTGGAGAAAATGCAAAAAGGGAAAAGTTGACAATTCCATAATTATGCAGAAATTGATTGGAGTATTAGATTGTTAATTTGCATGTTGGTCAATACTCAGAATCATAAGTATTATCTACACCAAATACAATTTTTTTCTTGGTTCTTGCGATATTTCCTTCTATAAGTGGCATAAGTTGGTCATCGAGCTTGACTACACAAGCGAGAAAATTGCATAAATTGGGTAGAAATGATAAATTTCGAGAGCTATAACTTTTAACTCTAGGCTCATATTAGAGCATGATTATAGTCAATGGAAATATAATTAAGAGGGAAATGATTTTGAAGGATTAGATTTTGGATAAGTGCTTCATAATTCTTAATAAATTAGGAAGAAAAAGGCATGTATCCTTGATTGATAATTTTTTGACAATGAGCATATTTTCAAGAATTTGAAATAAAATGCTACATATCTAGAAATGAGATGTATGTAAAAATTTTATCTGTATGCACACTTCTTTCATAGCCATTTCTGCAACAAGGATAGGTAAAGATCAACATTGAAGAGTGCCATTGAGAAGGAGAGATGGAAGATGGACAAGGACCTTAAAAACATGGGGCTCGAATGTTGGTGTAAGAAATGAAGAGACAAAGTCTAATGGGCATAGAGAGAGAATGGGGCCATTAGATCTAGTATAAACTATGAGGATATTGAAGATGGAGGTGCAAAGTTGTAGAGTTGATAATGAGAGGATGTTAAAATCCAAAAAGAAGCAAAATTAATTTAACACTCAACTAATACAAAGTTTAAATCAGTTGCAAAGGAAAATGAAAAATGGATCAAGTTCAAGGTATGAGTCAAAAGATAGTTTTCATTCAAGAAGGGAAAATGATAGAAGATCCAAAGACTCAAGAATTCCTACCAGAACTCAGAGGCATCACTACTCACCAACTCAATTAGCCAGGAAGTCTAATACATCTGAAGAATCAAAGAGTAATCCAAAGGGTCCCTATTCAAGCATCAAATAAGAAGACACGAACAATAAAATTTTCAAGGAGAGCTTAGGAAGATTGAGCCATCAACCCTTGACGATGAAAATAAAATGGGAGAGGATGCTAAATCTCGGTTTCCTGGGACAATAAAGTATTTTTAGATACATAACTACTCATCAAATCTAGATGCTAGAATTGTTATATACAATCTACAAGGAAAAGCTTCCATGTGGTGGGATCAACTAAAGCAAGTTAAGCATATTAATGAGAAGGGGATTTCTTCAAATTAGTTCAAGAATTATTTCTAGCAGAAGTACCTTTTTTAGGGCTACTTTGAAAAGAAGATGCAGTAGTTCTTTGAACTCAAGTTGGGAAATATGACCATGGAGGAATATGAGAAGAAGCTTTTGGAGTTGCTAAGGTATGTTGGTTATATTAAAGAGGAAAAGGTTAAAATGCAACATTTCTTAAGTGAAATGCCAACATTTTATAGAGACACAATCCAATTTGACGAGTCTAAGATTCTTGAAGAGAGAATCGAGAAGGACAAATACTTGTATGACCAGAACAAAGGAAAAATAGATTTTTAGAAGTCGTTGAGATATATGAAAAAGGACAAGCATCATTAGAGGAAGAAGGGATTTAAACCTCCTTTCTTTAAGAGTATCCTTGAAACATATTGACAAAGCCAACCATCTCAAAGTGGATCTAAGAGGGTAAAATCCTTGGGGAAAGGGAAAGTGAACCAATCAAATGTTAGGGATGTGAATGAGATCATTTGTATTGAGATTTCCCTCACAAGGAAGGAAAAATGAGGAATGTGAATCATATCCAGAAGGCAACTACAATGGAATATATGGGCAAGAACATTCCAAGAATATATGCAACCTTGGAAAATTGATAGGCAGATAATTAATCAAACATGATTAAGGTTGAAGGTAATATTTCCAATCAACCTATTTACATTGCCTCTAATTTGGTTGAAATATTTCATTTGGAGAGAAGTAAGCATGATAAATCATGGTTGGCTCAGTTGACTACTGGGACTAAAAGGAAAATTAACGAGGTTGTCAAAGGATGCCCATTAGATCTGAATGGTGTCAACACTATTGAAAACTTGAACATAATACCACTTGGCTCATATGATGTTGTCAATGGAATGGATTGGTTGGATGTACATCATGTTATTCTAGAGTTACTTTTACTTGCCTTGATAAGCAAGGAAATTAGAGGATAATGAAAGGAATTCTAAGACCTATTTCTATAAGGGAGATTTCGTACTTGTAGTTGAAGAAATATGTTTTTTGTGGCAATCTTGGTATTTCCCCAAACACATCTGCATACTCCTGCAGTACCGAAAAGTACTCAAGTTGTGGAAAATTTAACAAAGGACAAAGGCTCAATTCTTGACAACTTTCCAGTACTACAGGAGTATGCAAATGTGTTTGGGGAAATACCAGGATTGCCACCAAAAAGAGACATTGATTTTTTTATTGATTTAGTGCCTGAAGTTGACCTAGTCTATACGACTCCATATAGAATGAGTACACCGTAATTGAAGCAATGCAAATGTAATTAGAAGAATTGTTAAAGAAGGGGTATATAGTTCCAAGTGTCTCTACTTAAATATTTGTAAAGAAGAAAGATGAAACTTTGAGGTTGTGCATTGATTTTGTAACAAACATAAATATATAAATATAAATAATAAAGAATAACTAATAATTAACAATTAATTATTAAAGAATATACACCTCATACTAAAGGTCATGTCTCTTATGAAAGGGCACCCCTGCATGGGTATATATACAACCCTCATTTCTCATTTGTAATCATCCCATATCTCATATATCTTATATTCATACATTATTTAATATATTATTTATCCTTATGGATTTGTTTATCCTATCTTACTTAAATTGGATATTCTTGTAGTTGTCAAACAAGATTGTTTGCCACATTGGTATTAGAGCATCATTTTTTTATTATCCTAGCCATTGACTCATTTGGCTTTTGGCTAACCTCCATTTCTCATAGTTTCTGATATGGTCCTTGACCACCAACGGACAACGAACCTTTGGCCATTAAAAAAAACAATTCCATTGAAGAAAAAAATATTCCACTGCTACAAGAAGAAATAATCGATAAATTTGGTCAGAATTACGTAAGTAAGCCACCAAATTACCACAAATCTAGATGCATTAGTTGTGAAAGTAGCTACATGTTCATTTCAGAAATTTCATTGAAGGAAAAAAATATAGCCGTCAAATAATTCAGTGGAAATCGATTGTGAAATTGTTGTCTAGAATAGAAATTGATAGAGATTTCAGACTGCCTCTATTATTAACATCAACCATTCGCCACCATACCGCCATATAGTCAAATTGATTAAAGTTTTTACAATTTTAAATAATATTTTAAATAATATGTACATCAACGATTTAAAATTTGCAAATTGTACAATTGTTAGTTGCCTTTAAAATTTCAGATTCGTGCTTGGTCCACCGATTACCTCCATCGTAAAAAAAACCCAACCACTGATTGGTGCAGCCATACAAACGCAGTAAACCATATGACCATTTTCGAACCTTTTCCAGCAGCTGACCATACCGTCTGATTTTGTAACTGCCATACAAGTCATCGTCGTCATGGTTGTACAATTTTGTACATTGTCACATCCACAATTATGTGAGAATCATTCATACAACCACTAAATATTCCAACGTACACCACTATTCAGTTTGCTGAAATTGAAAAATATAGCCACTTACAATTGTCACACCATCTATCACCATACTATTCTTGTCCGTACGCCATAATCAACTACAATTTTTCCACGCTTGTGTCTGCACAATCGCCCAATTGTACCAACCAATACAAAATTTGTACCATACTTTGATATCACTTGCAATTGTCGTACCACACTCCGTGTGATCATCGTACCGTCTGTGCTGCTATCCTCTGTTCTTCCAAGACAATTAATAGAAGAGATTGGGTGTGAGAGAAAATCCGTGACTCTTTATATTAAAGAATTAACTACCACCTTGGTGTTAAGATTAACTAGCATACTCCCTAAACAGGAGAATGAGAATGTCGAAGTAATGAAAGTAATAAAATAAATAAATTTTATAAATAAAACTCACCTAGAAGCAAAGTTAGGTATATTTTTATACAATCTTTAAAAAAAACAATAATTTATATATGTGTATAAAATTTATATATATGTGTGTGAGAAATTGTGATGACATTGTATTCAATGTTTTTATATATAGAATTGTAATGACATTGTATGATGAAAGCTACAAAGTGGCTAGTCAATAAAGATTGGATTTGCTTTTACCTTGTTCAAGAGTAATAAATGGATTTGAAAATGGTTTTATTTTCACATTTTCTAACAATAATAAAGATATCACATAATTGCAAATACAATTCTTGGTACTACATGATTTTTATTCTTGAAGTTTGGCTAGCTAACTAAACATTGCATATCATTCACCGATTTTGTATTTGGATTCTTATAGTTAAAGGAGTTTAATAAACATAGTCTGAATTATGTTAGATCGATCTATTTGTCTATATCGATAAATCCCTATATTACTTGTTTGGGGGATCAGAACATGGCATGTGAAATTACAATATGTGAATGGGTTATAGCTTGGCCTAATGTGAGAGTGGCCATCATAGTTTTTTTGAAATGAACAAAGACTTAACCTATGATGCCACATGTCCATTTTGAAACGTCTTGCAAATTCCTAATATCTAAGTCATGTACCTACCATCATATTGACCCTTAAATTTGTTTCAATATCAATAATGCAGTGAACATATTTTAGAGGCTCTAGGTCTCTCTCCAAAAATAGTGCACAAGGGGACTCCCCAAAATTCAAAATTTTCATTTAGGTAGTTTATATCTACTTAAACCTTAAGAACTTGCACAAAAATATGCATGCATAAGCTCCCATGAATTAAGGAGTTGGGGGAGACAATGTGCATTTAAAATTTATGTACATTGTGTCCCTCCATTCACATCCATCTATGCACATTGTCTCTCTGTATCGACACCCATCCACGCACATTGTCTTTCCCCACCCAAACCCATCTAACAAGGTGTATCTCTATTTATTAGGTTCTTTCACATTGACATTGTTTAATCAAATATAATGTCTAATTTAATTATTAAAATAAGAAAATATATAAAACCTAAAATTTCCACTACCTTACAACTTCTAGTTTTGAAAATGATTTTATACATGATATAACCATGCATATAACATTTTTCTAGTTATAAAACATGAGTAATTCATCCTCATCTAGTAGTATGTTACTTTGAAATCATGAAAAAATGAAAAATTAAGATCATATTCCTTATTACAAAGTGGGATCTTGGTCCTTACATTAAGACATGAACAACAAAATCTTGTTCACAATGGGGGAGTATTTGTAACTACAAGGATTTTTTTGTTAATTTTGAAAGAGAAATAAGTAAATTAAGAAATTTAAGTTAAATTTTAAATAATTAAGAATATGAGTGGGCTTAATGGTAAAGAATATGTGTGTCCTGCTAGGAGGTCAAAAGTTCAAATTCAGAAGGGGTCCGTAGACTTTGCCAGTCAAATCTATGGGTGGAGGGGGTCCCTTGTCCCACAAACAAGGGGGTCTCATATAATAATTTGGTTTATGGCTTAAAAGTGACCTTTAAAATATATTATTATTATTATTATTACTACTACATAGGTAGAAAACATTTTTCATGATTAATTAAGAGTCTTCAATAAGTCCTAATGGACTTACAAAATGAAGAAGGATAATTTGGTTTCCGGCTTAAAAGTGACCTTAAAAATATATTACTATTATTATTATTATAAAATATTTTTTATGATTAATTAAGAGTCTTCAATTGGACTTACAAAATGAAGAAGGATTTAAAAGAGAAAGATAAAATATAATGAGTTCAATTTTTTAAACTAAAAAGAGATTGATATTTTTTATTTAAAATTTAGTAAAATTAATTTTAAATTATTAAAATTGTGAATATTAATAATTAACAAAAATAATAAAAAATACTAAATTAGTTTTAAGATTAAAATATTATTAACTAATTTAGAAAATCAAATCAAAATGAGAAAACATTTAACCTCAAAAAAAAATATATATAAGAAAATATCTAAACAAAATATACAATAACATTTAAAAAACAATTATCTTATTCATGAAAGTCACATGTCTTGAATTCACTTCCAATGCATAATTTTTTACATGACGTGAGAAATTGAAAGAATTTCATATTGGGAAATACTTTTTTTTACTTATAAATCACAATACTCTTTTAATTAAATTAACCTACTTAAATTATATTTAAATCATTCAAATAGTGGATCAACATCTAACAAGATCATTTTAATTTCAATACTTTTATTATTTCAATTAATCATATTAGTATAGAAATCAATATCCCTAGAGTTTTATTACATATAAACACATTATTATCACTTAAATGTTAAGAAAATTGACAACTTTGTCAATAACATGGATAACGTTTAAAAATGACTTCAAGTAAGCAATGTTGAGTAAAATGCATAGCTTCACCAATAATGTGGATGACCTATCCACATCCAATTAGTATACTAAGTAATGTTGAGAAAAATAACAACTTCATGAAGAAAATGGATGTCTTTTAAAAATACTTAAGTTAAATATAATATATAGAAACATGTGTTTAGAGACATGGACAAAGGGAAGATAGATGGTGCTTTAGGAGCTTTATGTAAGGTCTTTACTTATGGTTGATAGTCGACACATTGTTTAGGTGAGCATAAAGGGTTGAGTTAAAAGGTTGCAATGCCAATTGTTGTTTTATTTTCTCAATGGACATAGTGGTGAGCCATTCCATGATTCCTTTATACAAGTTGAATGAGCCCAACATCATCAAAATAGTGAACCAACTTCAAATACATTCATTTTAATTGCAATATCTTTATAATCACAATTAACAACATTAAGATAAAACCTCCCTCCAAGTTAAAATACAATCATTTTGATTGTAATATTTGTATAATCCCAATTAACAACATAATATAAAACCTCTCAATAAGTCTTCATAAAAGATTAGGAAAGAAATGGAACTTAAATATCTTGTTGAATTAAAAGCAAAGCAACACCTTGAAATAACATGTGGAGCAATATTGCCAACCTGTCACACCAAGGAAATCAACAACCAATAACACTGGAATTTTCCAGTCTTCCATTTAAGTAATTGAAATCCTCCCCTTTTCGAAAACAACAAAACAACCATATCTTGAACATAATTTTGACAAAAATGATACTATGAATCCTATAAGTATAAACATATAGGTAACTGACATCATGTGTATCTTTTTGATGGTTGTCATACTACGAGTGTGGTTAAAACATATTTCATAATGTCATTTTTTTTTTCAAAAAGGTAAGATGCACAACTCTTAGAAGAAAAAATGATGTTCATTAGATGTCAAAAATCATGTTTCCAAGAAATGTTAGAAAATATTTTGTAATGTAAACATCCTAGAAGTCAGACAGAGACCCAGACAATCATGAATTTATTTAAATTCTAAATAGTAAAATGCACGACATTTAACTTTGAATAGGATTACAAAGATAGTTATAAGTTATAACATAACATGAATTCTTTACTAACACAGATATAGTATTGAAGAGGTTCAGACAAACTGTCGAGGCACATCAACCATGAAAATAACTGAGTAATGCAGAAGAGATATTGAAGCATATAAACAATAGATTTCATAAAATCCTTTGGAGAAAGCCTTTGGAAAACAAAATATAGGATGACAAAAACTTGGCAAAGATAAATATGAAGCCTAGAATCCTTTTCCCATGGAAAATACAACAACGGGTATTTTCCTTTGGAGGAAGCCTTTGGAAAACAAAATATAGGATGACAAAAACTTGGCAAAGATAAATATGAAGCCTAGAATCCTTTTCCCATGGAAAATACAACAACGGGTATTTTCTGATACAAATGTGCACTTACTCTCAAGCAAATTGGAAATTTTACATCAACTGTAAATGAAATGAAAAGAACTGAAGATGCATTGGTTATATGCAAAAATTACTCTCGAATCAATTGTAAACTGGATTCAAAAGATCAAATTTGCCATTTTTTAAGGATGAATTAAATAAAGGGTAAACCGCATGCCCTAGTTACATGCCTTGTAACATAACATATTGCGAGTTTTTACAAAAGACACGCTTTTGCTGAGAACAGAGTAAGAATAACTAAGTTTAGTTGAGCCATGAGTCTTACCAGCTCAATATTAAATTACGTCATATACAAAGGGTACTCAATAACAAGATATCATATTACGTCAGATACAAAGGGTACTCAATAACAAGATATCATAAAACAAGAAAGCAAAAGGAAAAATATGAGGGTTACTAGGAAAGAGAATTTTGATTTTACCGTTATGAAAGTTTTTTCAAAGTTGTATTTTTGGAATGATGTCGATTACATTGAATTGAAGCAAGCAGGAGACATCCATCATTGTTTTCATATTAATTTTATTATTTTCATATTAATTTTAGTAAAATTTCTACACGGGTGAAGTAAAAGTTGAAATATGTTATATTATATTTTGAATACAATTATCACTTTAGAAACTTACATAACATGATAAGAGGACAGATGGAACCATCCACATTACAAAATTACATAACATGATAACATAATAGATGGAACCATCTTTGGTAGTTGAAAGATGGGAAGCACAATTTCAAGGAAAAAATAACCAAATATATATGCCCCATATCCCCTCTTATATTTTATTCCTCTACCCAGAGGGAATCCCTTCACTGCAGATATTTGATTATTAAAATTTAAGGAGATATATATACTGGAATTTTCTGAGCTTGGATATGGAGTCCAGAATTGGCCCTGTTATATTGTAGTGAGACAGATCTATGAATTGAACGAGTGAGAGTTTCTCCTCGATCGATGCAGGAACAGAGCCCGTGAGACGATTGAAAGAAAGATTGAGGTACGTGCCTGAATAGCTTGTTATTAGAGAGATCTATGACCTGAACCATCTGCATTCCACCCATTTCCGGAGGCACGGGCCCTGTCAAAGCATTGGCTGATAGATCAAACCAATGTTGCAAGTATCGAAGACTGGAAGCCTCTGAAGGAATACCGCTCGGAGAGCTTGTTCTGCGAGAGATCGAGGAATTCGAAATACCTGCACTGTCCTATTTCAGGTGGAATTCTTCCATGGAATTTGTTCATGCTTAATGAATTCGAAAGAGAACTTCATGGATGAGGGGCACAATACAGAACATGTGCACAAGCTCTTCGATAGAATCTTCGATGAGGTCTGTCACTCTCTGCCTCTAAACGTTGGGCTAGAATATTGAGAGATTAACATAAGAATTTGAGTTTGCAGAATGGAATAAACTGCACCTAGAAATAGATTCATGAGCGTTCCATAACTTGAGAAGTCGATAAACATCCATGATATGATTTAAGAATATTCTATGCTTGTGCCAGCACTCCGAAGCCTCCACTTCTCTCAGTACGCTCATGAATTCAGGCAACGATGGGTCGATCTCTTCAAAAAAGAAAAGGAAGGTACTCTACAAGTAAATTGACTCAGAAGTTATAAAGGGATAAAAATCAAAATTATTTTATTACATAGGTTAAAAAAACTTAAAAAAAAAATCATATATATATATATATATATATATATATTAAAATGAATATTTAAATTTCTAAGTATTTAATTATTTAAAGATCTTGAAACAATTCTAAAATGAAGGAAGGAAGACTTTCTTATAAAAGTTGTTATATTTCATGTTATAGGTTTTCTACATTAAAAGGGAGTATTCATGGAAGAGAGATTAACATTGTTATTAGCTTGGATCATAATGCAAATTACATTAATATTATTTTGATAAATCAATTATTAATCTTAAAGCCGAATATAATTGAAAATGAAGATATTTTTCAAATTAAGGAGTTACAAGTGACAATTGATGTATATATCAATTCAATGTTACATATATGTATAAAGAAGAAATTGACATCATTATCGAGTTACCCTAGTTTAAAAATATAGGTACCTTCATCTTAAACATGGAGAAAAAAATTGTGACATTTCCCTATAAAGTGAAGGTGATGACAATTCAAGACACTACTATAAGGTCAAAATCAATAATACCTTCATCAAAAGACTTTAAAGATATCTCGAAGGTGATCCTTCAAGAAAATCAAAATTCAATATTAAGGATACAAAAAGAATTTGACGAAATTATCACAGATAAAAGCGAAGAAATTTCTTGCTTAAAAGACCACAATAAAAAACTACTTACAGAGATCAAGAAGTCAAAGGATAGAAAACAGAGTATTCAAAAGATAGAACAACAGAATCAAGATCTCGAGAAGAACCTATCAGAAAATAATGAAGAAATTCTCGTTTGAAGAACCTTAATCAAAGGTTACTAGAACAAATCATAAAGTTGAAGGAAGAGAAACTTGAAAATCCAAACATTAAAGATATTGACAATTCAGATAATGAAGAAAATTCGCATTTAAAAAATTATAATCAAAACCTACTTACGAAAATAAAAAATCTTAAGAATGATAAGAAGTCTCTAGAAAACAAGTTAGAACTTCTTATAAAAAGTGAAGCATTGAAGTTTTCATATGAACGAATCCAAGTTATGGAAAATTAAACAATTACAGATCCAATCCATGTCACAACTCAAGCAGTTGCAAAGTCAACATAAAAAAAGACAATGTCAGATGTTGGAGTACAAATGATGGAAGCCCCAAGTGTACTTATTAATCGAAATTCGGCCATTAACAAGACAACATCTACACGTGAAGAAAATCATATATTGAAATTAAACCAAGAAAATGCTACAAGTATGATAAGGGAAAATCATGTGATAAGAACTCCTTATCGATATCCAAATCATAAGAGAAAATATCTTAACCAGTTAGAATATCAATGTCATTCAGGACAAGAAAGACTAACTTATTGTCTGGAAAATATTGATACTAGCGCAATTAAGTCTCATGGTAACCATTCATTGTGGAAGAACAACGATCCACAAAATATTGAATTAAGATGGTCTGACCCTTTCACAATTCGACAGTTCTGCTCAACTCTTTGTCACTCATATCATCAATCCCGACAACACCAAAAACAAAGAATCGTGTGAAGACATTGCGGGCTAGAACAAAGACATAAGCCTCTCCATAAACATGCTTTGAGGACAAAGCATTTCTAAAGGGGAAGACAATGTAACAAACATAAATACATATAAAATATATAAATATAAATAATCAATGAATAACTAATAATTAATAATTAATTATTAATGAAGAGACACCTCATATTAAAGGTCATGTCTCTTATGAAATGGCACCCATGCGTGAGTATATATACAACTCTCATTTCTCATTTGTAATCATCTCATATCTTATATATCTTATATTCATACATTATTTAATATATTATTTATCCTTATGGATTTCTTTATTTTATTCTACTTAAATTGGATATTCTTATAGTTTCCAAACAAGATTGTTTGCCACATATTTTAGATAGCTAAACAAGGTCACTACGAGGAATACATATCCTCTACCAAGAACTGATAACCTATTTGATCATATGAGAGGAGAAACGTTATTTTCAAAGATATATTTGAGGCCAGGTTACCATCAAGTAAGGATAAAGTATGAAGGCATCAACGTGACAATTTTGAGAATTAGATGTGAACAATATGAATTTGTACTGGTGCCATTTGATCTAACAAATGCACCAACTACCTTCATGTGCTTAATGAATGGAATCTTCTGGAAATATTTGGACAAGTTTGTCATTGTGGTCTTGGATGACATTCTTATTCACTCAAAATTAGAGGAGGAGCACGATGAGCACTTAAGTTTGGTATTACAAGTGATAAGAGAGCATTAGCTTTATACTAAGTTAAGCAAGTTTTCCTTTTATCAGAGGCATATTCATTATTTTGGACACATCATTTCCGAGGAAGGTATAGCAATAGATCTATAGAAGATTGAAGCTATTAGGGGATGTCCTACACCAAAAAACATATCACAGGTGAGGTCATTCATGGGGCTTGATAGATACTATAGAAGGTTCATAGAAGGATTTTCCAAAATTGCACATCCAATTGCATATTTACAGAAGAAATGAATTAAAATTGAATGGACACCAAAGTGTGAAGAAAGGTACCAACCGTTAAAGTAATTGATCACCAGTGCACCCATTCTCAAGATTGTTTATCCAGATGAAGATTTGGTGGTATGTACATATGCTTGTAAAGAGGGAATTGGCAGAGTTATTACTCAGAAGGGGCATGGGATTTTTTTATGAATCTAGACAACTTAAGGAGCATGAGAAGAATTATGTCACACATGAATTGGAGCTTGTTGCCATTGTTCATACATTGAAGTTGTGGAGACATTATTTAATGAGGAGAAAATTTGAGTTAAGAACAAATCACATTGGTCTGAAATATTTATTTGAGCAACTAACTTTGAATGCCAATCAAGCAATATGGCTCGGATTTCTCAATGAATATGATTATGATATAAAACATATCAAAGGGAAAGAGAGCAAGTTTGGTGATGCACTAAATATAAGAGTACATGCAATGCATGTTGCAACCATTAGCATGTGCAAATCATATTTGAAGAGTAGAATTTTGGAAGCTCTTATTTGAAATGGACGTTACCTATAGGTAAAAGAAGAATTACAGTAGGAAAATGTATAACAAAAATATGAAGGTTACCAACTAGAAGAAGATGGAATTCTTATGCATAAAAATGGAGTGTATGTTCATAATTCTTATGAATTAGGGAAACTAGTATTAAAAAAATGCATAATGTTCCATTTGTTGGACATACTATATAACAAAAGACAATTGGAGCAATAAGAATTCAATGTTTTTGGCTAGGAAAGAAGAAAGACATTGTTGATTATATAACTAGGTGTATTGAATGTCAAAGAGTAAAGGTTGAGCATAGACATCCAACAAGTTTGATGTAGCCATTGACAACGCCAAAGTGGAAATGGGAAGTGGAAACCATTGATTTTGTCACTATGTTTCCCAAGATAACAAGGGAACATGACTCGATAATGGTAGTGGTGGACAAGTTGACCAAATATTCTCACTTTATTCCAGTTAAGCTGACTCATAAGGTAGCTAATATAGTATAAATTTACATGGAAGAAGTTGCCATATTGCATGGGATACCTAATGCAATTGTTTGAGATAGAGATGCCAAGTTTAATTCAAACTTTTTGAAAGAATTATTCAAGGGTTTTGGTACAAATGTGAATTTCAGTACAACATATTATCCACAAAAAGATGGGGAAATAGATATATTTAATCAAATGATTGAAGACATGTTAAGAATGTATGTGATGGATAAGCCATCCAAGTGTGAGGAGTACTTGCATTTAGTCGAATTTGCCTACAATAATGGATATCAAGATTCACTGAAGATGAGTCCATTTGAGGCTTTGTATGGCAGAAAGTGCAACACTCTAGTTAGTTGGGACAATCCAGTAGATGGGGTAGTACTTGGGCCAGAATTTCTAAGAGAAATGGAAGAGAAAATGGTAAAGATCAAGTAGAAATTAAAGGCAACATAGGATGGGAAAAGGAGTTATGTAGATAAAGGTGAAATAATAAGGGGATTTAAAGTTGTGGAGCATGTATTCCTAAAAGTGAAACAAAAGAAGAGTTCCTTGAAGTTGGGGGGATGCACTAAGTTGGTAGCCATATATTGTGGTCCATTTGAGACATTGGATATGATAATACCTGTTGCAAACATGCTTTCATTAACTACCAATGTAAAGGCTCATAATGTATTTATGTCTTTGTTTAAAAAATATGTGCATGATCCTAACCATGTCATTGATTGGGCTTTGATCTAGGTGGAACTAGAAGGATACTTCTAGGTACAACAAGTAAGCATATTGGACAAGAATATCACTATGCTAAAAAATAGAGCTATAGGGAAGGTAAAGGTCCAATGGAACTGATACAACCTTGAAGAAGCAATGTGGGAGCTAGAGGAGGCTACATAGGAGGCATATCTACTTTTATTTTGAAATTTTGGTGTATATTTTTTTGTTATTGTATATAATGATAATGTTCACTGAGGATGGTGAAAAATATAGGGGAAAAGGAATGTAATACACTAGTTTTGATCCTCAGATCACTAATGTATATGTATATGATGAATGGATATAAGTCGAACATATGTGACTTGTAAATTGTACATTGAATGATAATATATATACATCATAGGTTGCGGAACTAGAAGAGGGACAAAGAATGGGGGGATATGTGTCCATGAGAGGGGAAAATAAGGGGGCTTAGAGAGCTTAGGGTGCTAAGTAAAAATAATATTATATTATTGCCATCCTAAGTTCCTTAACCTTCTTAATTATTATTATTAACCTTGATAATAAGTGGTCAAAGAGAGATACATATAATTCTCATGAATTCACGTGGTCTCTGCCATGCATGCAAATATATTCCATGATTTTTGAGCATGCAAGTGATTATTTAGGTCTCTTCCTTAGGTTTTTCTCTCTGAGCTTAAGTTGCAATAGAACTAATGTAATGAAGTTTTGGAAAACTGCTACCATGAATTATGAGATAATTGTGATTGTATGTAATGGTAATTGCTACTATTGAGTAAATTTAACTATATTTGATAATCCATGGAATCCCAATAGTGATATTTCTTGGCTATCCCATATTGAAGCCTTGGAGAGAGGTGGCATAACCTGAGGGAGAACCTGAGGGAGTATTTAGCAGAGAAGGGGATCCCATTCCCTGGGTTGTGCAAGTTGAGGGGGAAAGAGGGCTGGTAGATTGGGACTATTGTAGAGTGAATTAGACTTGTAAAACCTAGGGATTGGGATGTGTACTGAATGGACTTAGATCTATCCATAAATAATTCACCCTTGTGGATTCTGTCCTTAGCTTGGGGGTGGCCTTTGTTGTATAGATATTAAGTGCAGTAGAGATAATATGGTTTGGTGGAATGTCCTTCTTCTACAACTAGTTGGTGAAATATTTCCATAGGATAAGTGTTCTTAGTATGTTGATGAATATGTTAAATGATTTTCTATATTGTTATGAATTGAATTAGTTTCCAGTATTTTCGGTTCTAATTGCATGTATTATCATGCATTTATAAGTTATGGTCTCATCGATAATTGAATGGTTACATTATGTTGCATAAACATGTATTGTCATGATTACACATGTTAATTAGTTAATAACATAACAATGAGATATGGTAACAACACAAAAATTTGGTGAATTTGAGTGGTTTGAGTACCATATATCCTCAGTAGAGCATAGAGGGTATTGGGTTTATTACACAAAACAACGAGGAGAAAGACATAAAAAGGAATTTTAGTTCTTTAGAAAGGTAGGAATCCTAAAGATTCATCGTGAATCTTAGAGGAAGAACTTGGATGAATTGGGTGACCATCCTCATCCAATGAATTTGTGATCCCAAAACGTCTGAACATAATGCTCATAAATTTGAAACCAGGGCATTTGATGCAAGAGCATCAATGGGATTCAAGCAATACTGCATCAATAAAAAATAGTTACTTATTATTCGACTTATTTTCAATTAGATTTCATGCTTTATTTGAGTTTTTTTTTAGCATGTGACTATATGATACCAGAAAGGATAAATAAGGGATTCACTTTGAATGTTGAACCCATTAAGGGTTTCAAATAGTCACGAGGCCAAATATTAACTCATGGAGCATTCATGATTACACATTGATCCAAAAAGGTTTGTTAAGATAACGAAGGGGCAAATAATTCTAGAGTGTAGAGTATGGAGTCCAATGAGGGGATGCATAGATACCCTTGCACATGTTACTCTCTACATCACTTGTCTATGCCTGAGTGATGTGAGGTTAAGGAAAAAGAAAAAACATGTATAGAGGGATAAAAACAATGGATTTTACACTTTGATACCAAATGTTATGGACCAAATAACCAAATAAGCATGAAAAAAATAATTTAGTACTTCCATGCCTAAATCAAGTAAAAGAGTGAATATTGAGAATTTGATTCAAGGGGTTAAATCATGTTACAAGATATCAAATGCACAAGATAAGATGATTAATAGGTCTTCTTGATGTATATATAAGAGACAAGGAGGGGTAACAGATAATGATAAGCCTACATTAACTATAATTAGTGTAATAATTATGAATGAGAGATATGACTAGGGGGCTTAACAGTGGCGAATAATGTTTCTTGTCTCTCCTTCTTAGCAAAGACCTCATAGGAAAATAGTCTTACTTACACAACTAAATATCATAGACAATATTAATGGAAGATCATTGTTATTATGGGCAAGTTACATATATGTTTGCATTTGTATCAACTTAAATATTGAGTTAATATGAGGGATGGTTGGAGAAGGTCGTTACAAACTTTGTTAGATATATAAAAGTCCAATTATGTCCATCTAAATTCTCACGATTTGGAGAAGAAGAATGTTAGGGCCATGGAGATGGAATGCTCTATGCAAATGGATGATATAAGTTCACACTTTTAGTATGGAGGGAAGTCCCTTGTATATATTTTTTTAATGTACCTTCTCAACGATTCATCGAGATGAAAAACATCATCAAGATAATTATCATAACATGATGATATATCAGTTTGGAAGAGAAATATTAGTTGAATATTCATACTTGTATCATGTATCTATAGTGTAGTCAAGAAATTATTAGATATTTATTCATTATCAAACTTGATATTTTGCCCAAAATAATTAAAACTTGAAGTGATAAATAATGTATGTTGTCTCCCATGCTTGCCAAACAAGTTTAAAACTTTTTGTAGGAAAAATAAAGCCAATTACAAAATAATTATGATAGACAATAATGAAATATATATTTTTTTGGTGGACACGATACAACTATATTTTCATTTGCATAACTTTAGATCATGCATATATAAGAGGGGATGAAACTTGTGAAAATAATTCATAATCTACTATTGGTAGAAGGGAAAGCTAACCCTTCTACTTAAACGTTTTCATTTTGCAACTACTATATGGTTTCATTAAAACTTATCAAAGAAAACCCCAAATCACTTATTCTAGGAGGATCACCTAATACTTTTAAAGAGGAATTGAAAATTTATCCTACTAGAAGGTAAGGATGACCATTCTACATATATATTATCGCTTAATTCATATCTTTCACGTGAAAATAATATTCTACTATTGGAAGGGACGACCAAGCCTTCTACATATATATTTACTTAAGTAATGTCTTTTATGCATAGATACTATTCTACTAGTATAATGGATGCCTAACCCTTCTACATATATATTCACACTTTAGTAATAGATTTCACATATAGGTACCCTTATAGAATTTCATGTTTAATATAGCTGTCCAAAATCTTTATATGATCACAATTATTGTCTATACGAGGAAGGGTTGATTGAAACTTCTCAAAATATAATTCTAAATGGCTCTAGTAGAAGGGTCAATCGAACCTTATAAAATTTATTTACAAATGGCTACTACTAGAAGGGTTAGTCAACCTTTATTCATACATTATCACACATGGTTACTACTAGAAGGATTTGTCAACAACTTATAATGGAAAATATGAGATCAATCCTACTAAAAGAGCCATCCAACCTTTTATGGAAAACATTTATAATTTTTCACTATTGGAAGTGAGAACTAATACTTCTACATATATATTCTCAGTTCATGATTATTATATTTTTGACAACACTTTGTAATTGTTTATTCGAGATGGATCCAACTAAAAGGGTTACTCAATCCTTTGTGAAAAAAATCGCAAATTTATATTACTCATATAGTGTATGAAAATTGCACTTGGGTACTCACATGAGCCTACTCATTAAGAGGTGCATTGTGTGGTCCACTCATGTGATGAATTGATATGTGAATCACTCAATGATGATAATCAAGGACTTATATGAAGTGGACCATGTCCCTGGAGTCCTCCTCATCATAGCCTATATGTGGGATCTCTATAGGATGTCTAACACTTAGGTTGGATCCTTAGGTGCCTTCTCTTCCCTTGGGTTTTCTCCCTTGGTAATCAGTTTGGCTCATTTTGATCCCCTAGACATCCATTTGGGATATTTTCTAACTTCATGGGTCCATGGTCACTTAGGATACCTCATTTTGAGTCCATGGTAGTTCAAATCTATTTGGACTTGCTATTGATGGAGTCAAGTTGAGTCAAACCTCATTATTCTTATC
>ML813432.1:274757-284945 GCA_009831015.1 Picea engelmannii | reverse complement strand
ATGTCGGCTTTAGGCCATTAGTTGTAATTATACCTCCTAGTCTCCTATATATACCAAGGAGACATTTTCATTTTGAATCATCTTGTACTTGAACATTTAAGTGGGGTAAAAGGAGGTTGCCCCCTTGAATAGGCTTATTATCTCAAATTATCTCTTTTTCAAGGCATTGAGTACTTTTTCTGAGGTTTTTCTATGCTATATTGATATTTGGTTCCTAACATCTATTCAATGTTGGGTTTGTTATTTGCAATGTGAATAACGTTGTTTGTTCTTGCTTTTGGTGGTGAGAGTCCACTGGTGTGTTGCGTGTCGATTGAGTGGAGGAGTTGTTGATTGTTGCGCACGATTTGTTTGAAGCTATCTGCAAGGTGCCATCTTAAATGTCGTTGAGTATCGTTGAGTAAACTGTCATCTGAAGTATCATTGTTATCTGCACTTTCATACGCCTGTATGTTGTCGCTTGTGTGCACCGATCACTGTATCATTTTGTGATTGTCACGTTGTAGTATCACTATTTTTCAGAGAGGTTATATATTGCTGCTATTGCAGATCGGATACAGGTTGTTGAGGAGGAGCTTGCAGGGAGGTAAAATAAATCCAACAACACGTTTTTTTTTAAATTTTGGCTAATAATTGTTATGCCTGGAGATGATAAACCCTCTTGTTGATTCATATTTAAATGAGTCCACTAAACTTGATGGCGAGAATTATGTAAACTGGAAATTTAAGCTGACCACCATTTTAGAGGCATATAGTCTATGGACAATTGTCAAAGGAGATGAGCCCAAACCCACTATTGTTGCCTCGATTCAATATTGGGATAGACGAGAGATGAAAGTGAAAGTGTTGTTGCGTATGTCCATAAAGGACAACATCACTCCTCATATAAGAGATTGTAAAACTTCCAAAGAGACGTGGTATGTTCTCAAAGGTTTGTATGAAACCTCTAATGCAAATCGGATTTTATTCTTAAAAACTAAGATATTATCTATCAAAATGGAAGCCAATGAAAGCATAAGTAATTTTGTATCCAGAATTAAAGATTTAAGTGATAAGTTGGGTGACAATGGTGAAAAGGTTTCCAGTAGTGATTTAGTAACAATTTCTTTGAAGGGTTTAGTGCAAGATTATAAAGTCTTTATTTCAGCACTCTCAGCTAGACCAACATCCCCTACTTTTGATTAATTGACTTGTATCCTTCTTCAAGAGGAAGAAATAATGAAGAATTATGATCAGGACTCAAGTGGCTCAGATTTGGCTTTGAATGCAAGAGGAAAAAAATCATACTGAGGTAAACCATGGGATAGGAACAGAGGTCAATTTCAAGCAAAGCAAAAAGGTATGACACATCATGATTCTCATGTTAAGAGAACTATTGAATGTGAATATTGTGGAAAACTTGGATGATCCAAAATCAGATCTAGGAGCCTGATAGGGCTCAAAAAGGATCGAAAAATAAAGTTCTTAGAATCGGCCGAAACCAATTCCATTGTGACCGGCTCATCGTTTTGATTCCGGCCATATATTTACTTTCTCAAACGGACGTTGTGTGCGAGAGTTATCACACTTTGACCGTTTTTCCAAACAGCTAAAAAGTCAACAAGTCAACTGGAAAAAAGTCAATGATGATGTCATCATGACATCATGTTGAGGTCATCATGTTGACATCAGCAAAGTGACATGTGGAATCACAACAGCAGGGTGACTGGGCACATGACAGATCCACTCAGATGATGACAAGTGACATTTTTCAAGCCAATGAAGAGGTGCCACGTGGCACCCTATCACTGGTTGGCAATGTAAAAAATTTATGGAGCTCATGGGTCTTGACCCCGTGACCTGATGGAGAAGCTAATGCTTTGAGATAGGGCCAATGGTCAATGCGCCAACACATATGTTAGTATTTGAAACCCACTTTATATTTAATAAAGTGTAATGTGTTTATATGGAGGGCGGAAAGGGGTTGGGGCTAAGCCCCAGCCCACGGTTTCATTATATTATATGACCATAGTTAAGGGGAGCGGGCGTACAACCACCAGCGCGCCAGCCCTTGGTTTTTGGGATTCGACCATGTAACCACCAACCAAAGGAGCGAGGGATCTAACCAATTGCGCGCACATTTAGCTCTAGATTAGGGCCATATGACCTATAATACGACCAAGCACCGAGAAGTAAGGGGCCAGCGCACAGCCCTATGGGTTGGCGCTTGGCCACCTTTTCAACCATATGACCATAATAAAGGGGCGCGCACAGGGTTAAAGGGGCTAAGCTCTATATTTAAACAGAAGTGGGTTATTTACTTTGGTTTAGTGGATTTTTAATTGATTTATGCCTGTTAATAGTGGATTTTGGCCATTATTGGGAGATATTGGGCTCTTTTTGAGCCCAGATTTTGGGAGGAAGCTGGGGAAGGATAACCAACTTCAGATCTATAAAAACTAGGCCTGTTTGAGGCCATGGGGGACAGTCAGATCGGAGTTATGTTGAAGCAAAGCCAAAGCAACTCCATTTTTATGTAGGGAAGCTGTTGAGGAGGAGACCTTTGCGGGACATTTCTGGGAGCTCCGGACATCCTTTTTGAGTGTCGTTTCTTCTGTTGGGTTCTAGAGATCAGGAAGAACAAGAACAAATTATTCTTGTAGCCTAATGGCACTGCTGCGATGTACTTTTTGAGCTTTGAACATAAATAAATAAGCCTCCCCCACTGAGACAAAGGCCAAGAGACTTAGGGAATTTTGTGTCGAACTCCATTATCACTTCTCTTGTTATGATTTTTTGTTCTTATTGCTTCATTTCAGTTATGTATATGATTTTATGGCTATGATATAATTCTCTTATCTTCATCCTCTTTCATTAAGCTTCTCAATTGGTTAATAAACACATGCAATTAATAACTCAACCACAGTCATTAAAAGATCATTTCGGATCATTGGACATCTTGCTAAAGATTGTTATAGAAGAAAGAATCATGAATCAAATCAAAGATATAAAATGCATAATGGAAATTTTGTGCATAAAGATACTTCAGTCAATGATGGATTTAAAAATCTTAAGTTGTTTATTTCTGAAGCTGCATTGTCTGTTGAAAATGATGATGAGAATGCATGGTTCATAGATTCTAGTGCATCAGCTCATATGACCTGTAATAAAGAATGGCATGGTGAATATTATGAGAAATGTTTTGGCACACACATTTACTTAGGAGAGAACATATCACATAAAGTCCAAGGCTATGGAGTAATAAGTGTGAACTTACCTAATGGACAATTGAGACAGATTCATAATGTAAAGTATGTTCCTGGTATTAAAAAGAATTTGATATATGTTTCAACTATCACTGATAATAATCTAACAATGGAATTTGGTAAGTTGAGGTGTGTTGTAAAATATATCCAGGATCACTATAGGGTTGTTTCCACAGGTACCGGGGTTGGTGGATTGTATAAGTTGGATGTGACAATGAACCATCATGTTGCATTGACATCCAAAACATTGTCAATAGAAGAGTTATGGAACCACATGTATGGGCACCTAAATTACAATGATTTGATGTTGTTGCAAAGAAAAACAATGGTAGAAGGTATTCATGTTATGAAGAATGATCATTTTCCATGTGAAGCATGTGCACTTGGTAAGCAACATAGAGAGGAGTTTCCCATACATACAAAGAAAAGACAAACATATATACTTGAATTAATTCATATTGATGTATGCAGACCTTTGCAAACTAGGTCACTTGGTGGTGCTTCCTACTTTCTTATTTTTGTTGATGATATATCTAGATATACATGGGTCTATTTCATAAGGAGAAAAAGTTATGTATTTGAGTACTTTAAAGAATTCAGAACTATGACTGAAAAACAGACAGACAAATGTATTAAAGTTCTCAGATCTGATCAGGGTGGTGAATATACATCAGGTGCATTTAAAAGTTATTGTAAATTTCATGGGATCCAACAACAATTTACAGTGCTTCATACACCTCAACATAATGGTGTTGTTGAAAGAAGGAACATAACACTAGTGGAGTGTGCTCATAGTATGCTTCAARGTAAAAACATTTCTAATGGTTTTGGGAAGAAGTCGTTAATACTATWGTTTATTTAAAGAATTGAAKTCCAACTAAGAAATTAGATTTACAAACTCCTTTTGAGATTCTTTATGGTTATAAACCTGATGTCAGTCATTTAAGAGTATTTGGATCCACTRCCTTTGCACATATTCCAAAGGATGAGAGAAGAAAACTTGATGCAAAGTCAATCAAGTGTGTTTTTATTAGGTATTGTACTGATAAAAAAGCGTACAAATTGTTTGATCCCAGTTCACATAAATTTTTTRTAAGTAAAGATGTAATGTTTCATGAGAATTCAGATAGAGTTGATACAATGAATGATGCAKATGCTTGGCATAATGATAGTGATGAACATTTAAAAATAGATGCAATGGTTAAACAGGAACAAGAACAAGTACAGGTTCAAGAAYGAAATGAAAGCAGTATGGACACTTCAAGCRGTCATGATACATCAAGTGGAGAAGAGTCTCCAMAGAGTAGGAGACAAGATGAAAGCARTGAAGGACCAAGGAGGTCATCACAACAAACTCAACCACCTATAAGGTATAAAGATTATGCATTGATGGCTCATGTAGTGAATGTTGTAGAACCTRTAAACTATGATCAAGCATGGACATGAACATCTAGTCTGCAGGTTAAGGAAAGACTTATATGGTTTGAAACAAGCGTCGAGATCATGGTATGTAAAKATAGATACCTTCTTTTATCAGAATGGGTTTGTGAAAATAAAAAATGATCATAACYTGTATCTTAAGAAATATGAAGAARGAAATGTTTCTTTAATATCTTTATATGTGGATGRTCTCATTATTACAGGCAGTGCATGCAAGTTAGTTGAAGAGATTAAAATACAGTTGTCTCAAGAATTTGAAATGAAAGATCTTGGAGAATTGCATTATTGTTTAGGAATTGAGGTTTGGAGAGACTGGTAAAACATTAATCACTCAAAGTAAATACACAAAATAAATTCT
This sequence comes from Picea engelmannii, assembly GCA_009831015.1. Classification (NCBI taxonomy): domain Eukaryota; kingdom Viridiplantae; phylum Streptophyta; class Pinopsida; order Pinales; family Pinaceae; genus Picea; species Picea engelmannii. Next base: position 279,902 of record ML813432.1, on the reverse strand, counting down.
TAGAAAGTTCAATATGAGTGAATGTAAAGTTATGTCAACTCCATTAGAACATAATGGAAAGTTATAYAGTGAAGATGGAACTAACAAGGCAKATGGTACATTATATCRTCAGTTGGTGGGAAGTTTGAACTACCTCACCACTACGAGACCAGACATTGCATACTCAGTTAGCATCCTTAGTTAGTTCATGGMTAAGCCTTCTGAGAGTCACTAGAAAGCTACAMAGAAAGTACTCTGTAACTTGAAAGGAAMAATAAATTTGGTATTATTTATACTGATGAATTTGATGTTGATCTAACAGGTTTTTCTRATTCAGATTGGGYAGGAAATCCTGATGATAGAARATCTACCTCATGCTATGAATTTCATATAGGATCGGGGATTGTATCATGGAGTAGMAAGAAGCAGCCTAYTGTTTMTTTGTCATTACCATAATCTGAGTATAAAKCCTTGACCAGTGCCACCTGTGAAGTTGTTTGGTTGCGGAGAATTCTTGCAGATGTCTAAGAGGAGCAAAATGGTCCCACATGCATAAATTGTGACAATCAAATTTCTATCAAATTGTCACACAATCCCATATATCATGCAARATCAAAACACATCRAGMTACAAMATCACTTTGTGAGAGAGAAGATTGAATCAAACGAACTTGGCTTGATATTTTGTAATACCAATGATAATGTGGATGATATATTTACCAAACCTCTTGGTAAACTCAAGTTTGAAATTTTTAGAAGCAAGTTAGGYGTYGTAGAAAATTTGTTTCTACATTAAGGGGGGTGTTAGAATAATCTTGAAACTTCTATGTTGTTAGAACTTTGTTCGGGAGTTTGTTTGACCAAATTTTAATTTTAGATCATATGTGATTCTAGATCCACAYTATTAGGATTATGTTCCTAGTTTATTGGTGAGCTCTACAAGTATAAATGTAACARAGTTTCCCTTCAATAATATTGACTGGTGATGAGCATATTTTCKCACGGTTTCTTCAGGATTGATACCATTRTTTGTAATTGTAAATATATTAAATTATAATGTTAAATTTAAAAATGGACTATTATACTATAATATTAATATATTAATAATATTTGTTTARTATTATTCTATATTAATATTATACTTGTGGTTATAGTTGGAAATTTATTAATAATATAAAATTCTAATATTATAATTGATAAGGTTATGTTGGATTGGAGCATTCCTTAATGGTTATTTAGGGTTGCAACATTTATATTATGGTTAATATTATGTATTAATATTATAATTGTTTTTATACTTCACTAAATAATATTATTCATAATATAAAATTACACTATCATAATTTATAGTTGATAGTATTATAATATTATATTTGATGGGGTTATGTTGGATTGTGACATTCCTTAATAATTATTTATTATTGCAATATTGATCTTGTCATGTTAATGGCTATGTCACATTGTGATATTCATCAAATGTCATGGCACATTACGATGTTCATTAAGGGTTTTGTCGCATTGTGAGATTAATGAAATGTGATGTCACATTGTGACATTCATTGTTCATTAAGAGTTTTGTCGCATTGTGACATTAATCAAATATGATGTCAGATTATGACAATTATTAAGGGTTTTGTTGCAACAGTGATGTGATGTTCAACAATGGCTTACCAGACTCATCACTGTTCTGCTGCATATCGTTGCTTTGTCTGCCTTATCTCCTTTCTGCACCCATCACTTGCGCTGTCTGTTCTTTCGATTTTTGTGCTCTGTGTGCCATGTCCAATCACTGCACAGTTCCTCTTCTGTACTATTCAGCTGCTGCACTCTCCTCCTTCTTCACACATGAATCAATTTCACCACCAACAACCATAGCAAAAACCAACAGCAACAGCAACCCCATCTCTTCTTTGTACTGTGTATTTATAGCTTATGTGCACCTTGTGCATGCAATGTTCGCAATGCCTCTGCATGCTGACTCCACGTTGTTATTCTCCACCTCTCAAGTGCTCTGTCTGATCATCATCGTGACTCTTCAGCTTCTCTGGCCATTTTCCCACGCGTTCAGCATCACTGGATATTATGTTGAGATTCCTCAGCCTCTCTGGCAGTTGAGACTCTTCGTCTTCTCTATGACAATCGAGCTCACCTTCTTTGTTTTAGTTTTAGGCTTCCACACTCATCCATCTGTCAATCCCTTCTAAGAATAGTATTCCTTCACTTGGATGAAGCTTGGAGACTCTTCATCTCCTCTGGCGATCACACAGGGGTCTCTTCGAATTCTCTAGCAGATGCCATCAAATAGTTTCTGGTAGTTTCACTGTGTCGTGCATTAGTAGCCCTCCGATCAACACTTGATCTGACGGTTCAAATTACATCGTGATTTCACCTATCGCGATATCGGGATTCCTGATGTCAATAATCTTTGACATGTCCAACTCTCGATCCCCGATGCCTCTCCATTGACTGGAATCAATGGTCCAGATCAAAGCTTGATCTGACGGTTCATATTACATCGCGATTTCACATATCGCGATATCGGGATCCTGATGTCAATAATTTTTGACATGTCCAACTCTCGATCCCCGATGCCTCTCCATTGACTGGAATCAACGGTCCAGATCAAATCTTGATTCAACGGCTGTGATTTAAGTCGCGATTTTTCCTATCGCGAAATCGGGATTCCTGTAGCATTGTTTCTTTGACATTTCCAACACGCGATCCTCGGAACTCCGAAGTGGTGTCCATTTGCTGACGTCATATGTGAATTGACACATGTTGAATACTGCCATGTGTCACTCTGATTCGTGACTTACATGTGCCTGAAATGTTGAATCAGCCTGACACTTGTCATTACCTGGTTGTGACACGTGTTCCTAGCTGATGTGGTCTGCTGACGTGAGTCGGGTCGACGGTCTAGATCACATCTTGATATGATGGTTCAGATTTAGTCAAGATTTCACTCATCGTGATTTCGGGATTCTTGATGTCAATATTCTTTGACATCTCCAACACTCGATCCTCAAAACTCCGACAGGGAGTCGGATCAACGGTCCACATAACACCCTGAGATGGACGGTCCTCCTGCTTCCGGGATTTGTGAGCCCTCTGCTCCTTGCACTTTTAAATATCGTGCAGGTTTTCCTCGATCCAACGGTGGTCGGACCCTGTGCTCAGATCTGACGTGTCTAACTTCAATTACCCCTCTGGCTAAGCTCCTTGTCCACGTGACCTCCCCCTATATGACCGCAGCCAAACCTCCTCATTGGGGATTCGGACTTTCCAATGTCGAAACATGTATGTCCTCAGGATTCGCGATCCCTAGAATCCCGACGCGCTCTTTACGCACTAGCTCTCCTGGCTAGGCTCCTGGCCCATATGACCGTTATCCCCGTGACCGCAGTCTTACCACTCGTCGGGGTTTCGATCTTTTCAATGCCGCAATGCATTGGCTCACGGGATTCCTGATATGTGAAACGCCGATGATTCAACCCTCCTTTCAGGATTTCACCTTGGCTTTTCCTGATGGTAAACCTCGTGCAGCTCCTGTCCGATCTGACGGCTGACGGGATTTCTGAATGAAATCCAACGACTCTCGATCTCTCCCTTCTGTAGGCTTCTCCTAGGCTCCTCCTGGACATAGAAGCCAATGGTCTAGATCTTCTTCTTCAGCCGATCTGACGGCGGATTTGCTCCCTCCTGAGCTTTGCACACTTTCCTCCCAACCTTGGGACAATTACCAGTTCTCAAAGGCCTCGACCTTTGTCTTCCTTCTTCTCTACGAACTCCTGTATCTTGAGCTTTGTTGCGCGCGTTCTCCTCGACACTGTTCCTCCTGAGCTTACGTTGTTCCTGTTTTTCCATCGATGCACACTCTGATCCTGCCATATTCATTGTTGTACTTGCCAATAGTACTGTTGTACTTGCCATCAATGACAAGCTTACGCTGCCTGTAAAACATACCAAACATCCTATGCACTATCTCTTCTGATCTTATTGAGGTTGCTCTGCAGCTTCTTCCCAAAATACTTCTGGTGTCTGTCTGTTACACTCTTCCTGTATTCATGCCATCTTCATTTCTGTACTTTCCATCAATGACAACCTGTTAAACATTTCCAACAATCTCCCCCTTTGGCATTGATGGCAACAAAGACACCCAGATTCTTTTCTCCCCCTTTGACATCAATGTTAAAGAGAACATGCTCCCCCTAAGATGTTGCAGTATTTTAGGAGGTATCAGATATTAAATCAATACAAACTCCCCCTAGTAGGAAGGACTCTCTTATATGAGGCCTGCAGATGTTTGTATCCAAAGCAGAGTCTTTTTTTTTTTTTTTTATTCTTGGACCTGTTCATCTTTATACTCAAAATTGCTCACCTCTCTTACTCAGACTCCTTTATCAATCTTCTCATGAGTGGATGACTCCCCCTATCACTGTTATCTCTCTGCTTCTGACTATTTTCCTCCTTTGTTCCAAAAAGGTTAACTTTCCTTGACAAGGTCTTTCCTCTTGTTGTCTCTACAGGAGCACTGTGCAATTGTAACTTGTACCTTTTAAATAGCCCTTGGATCTCCCCATTGAATTTCATCGAACTCTATTACAACAATTTCCATTTTTCTTCCATGATGCATTCAATCCAGGGCTTTTATGTCCATGTTCAATCACAAGAGAAAACTGCTACACCCACTCTCACGCTTGCTTTTCTTTCTCACAAATGAAGGACCTATATCAGGTTTCTTAGGAGCACTGATTTCTACCTTGTTGAGTCCAATATCGGAGTTGTCATTTGGTGATCTATGGCTATCTAAGACCTTGTCCAGAGTCATGGATCTGCTCAAGAACTTGATTTGGGTGTCTGCCTTCTCAACCTTCAAGCCTTCTGCTTCCTTTTTATGACATGGTTCTTCTCCTACTTCTTTCGTGGGATAAATGTTAACTGAGCATTCTTTTATTGTATCTGAATCTTCTTCTTTACTTGTAGGGGAGGATTCAACATCAACATTATTGTTTTCCCTTATATTTTTATTCACCATTTGTCCTGAGTTTACATTTACCTTACATTCTTTGGATGTGAGCACCTCTTCACTGCCTCTGTCACACTTTTGACTTGAACTGAGCGAATTATGTTTCAGACTATCCACAAGCAGAACGTACTGGACATCTCC
>ML813432.1:213230-233523 GCA_009831015.1 Picea engelmannii | reverse complement strand
CCCCCAAAATCTGTAGCAGCGAGAAAGATTCGGGCTCCAGATCCGGAAGCTCAAGAAGGTCGGATTACAGCCCCCTCTAGCGGCTCTGGGGGAACTTCAGAACCTGAAGACAACTCAGTTTCGTCTCCGCCCCTTACCCGAGGACGAAATACCAACAAAGCACGCAGAGAAAAGGAGGCGGCCTCCAACATTTCTTTAGGATCTCAGAAAAAGCTGGACCCCTACATTAAGGGGAAAACTTCAGTCCCATTGGAATAATGCTTTGCTTCTATCTTTTGCTATGCTCACAGTTTGTGAGAATTTACTCAAGTACGCACTTTTTGTATTATTATCGAATTAGCTCAAGGAGAAAAGGGAACTGGTCTCCCAAGACATTCACCAGAAGGTTGGCAGCACTGTCAGAGGTCACCAACCTTCTTCGGATTTGTAAATTCCAGATTCTGGCTGGCCAGAATGCCGATTAATGCAACATAACCGTTTTTGTCAAAAAAAATAAATGACAAATGTTCTCTGGCCTTCCGGACATTAATGACAATCTTAACAGTCCCTTCAGGATGAACTACTAGCATTAAAGCTTAATAATTGCATATATGGAAATAAGTATGAAGGTAGTGGTGATGGTGAAGAGCAACCAAGCATTGTACATTTTGTCCACCTGCCAACCCGCAAAACAGATTCCAAGAAATGCCCAAGTATGGAAAGCAGTCGGGCGAGTTACAAAAAAAAGGGTCAGAAGATATACCCAGGAGACGTGAGGGGCCGATGGCCATATTTCATTTCAGTGACAGATTTCGGTCGTCAATTTGTATATCGCATAATTTCGGGTGTTGTTTGTGCGTAGGGGAGCAATGGAAGTTCAATGTTGAGTGGGAAATTTGTATATTGCGAAACTTCGGGTGCTATATATAAAAGCATGTGACATTCGAAAAAAAAAAACAAAGTAAACAAAAAGCGAAAGCATACGAGATGAAGGGGAATTTGTTTGCTAATTTGTAAATCATGGAAGTCTGGGTGCTATGTGAAAGCGGTGGAACAATGGAAACACAATGTTGAACCCGCCTATCCGAGAACCCGCGATTCAAAAAGTTTGTTCAATATGAAACGGGGAAGCGATCGGTCGGGTTGGTGATATAAAAGTAACAATGGAAATCTGAAGACGTGAATCTGCCAAATCCCGCACCTAGACATTTTCCGAAAAATGAGTAAGTAAAGAAAGGGAAAGCACAGGGCAAAAGAGAAAGTGAATGGAAACTTTCAGAGGCGGGAATTGTTGTAAGAAAACACCATTGATGGTCTTAACAGTAACTATGGAGTGCATTAAACATGTTAACAGGTTCTTCAATCAAGGAATAGATACAGCGAGCGATGTTTATAGTTTCCAGAATCTGTTTGTATAAGAGAAGCGTTGAAAAGTTACAAGAAAATCAATTTTTTGATGTTTAAGTAAATTTTTTGTTTTGTTAGCTTCACAGCAAGTATAACAATGACGAATTTGAATTTTAATGTCCTCTCGTTCATATGATTGTTCCATTAGACTTCACATAATATATGTTATTTTATTTCAATTTGTTTGCTAATTTGTAGATCGCAGAAGTCCGGGTATTGTTTGCAGGCGGCGGAACAATGGAAATGCAATATTGAACCTGCCTATCCGGTAACTCGCCTATTCAGAAAACTATGAGCCAAAAATTTTGTACAATATAAAACGGGGAAGCGGTCGGTCGGGCTGGTGATATAAAAGTAAGTGAAATCTGAAGACGTGAATTGGCCAACTTCCGCACCTAGAAATTTTCCGAAAAATGAGTAATACATACTAAATATGTACTTCTATAAAGTATGGACATGAGATTTTATAGAGCATGTACGGATCTCACATTCCATACTTAGCCACTTTTTGGATCGTGGGTTCTCGAGCTGGAGGGCTCAAAATTGGGCCTCTATTGTTCTCTTCCCTACAAATAACACCCAGAATTCTGCGATATACAAATTGACAAGCGGACTGGCTGGCTCAACATTGCACTTCTATTGTTCAGTTTCCTCCAAACAGCACTCGAAGTTCCGTGATATACAAATTGACAAACGGACTCCAGGGCTGGTGGGCTCAAGATTGTGATTGTTTATGGATGGTGATCCCTATCAAATAGATAACATTATCTAAAAACATTATTTTCAATACTAAATTATTAATATTAAATATTGATATTGTACAATTTAATTAGACAAAAAAAATTGTACAATATGAAATGGGGAAGTGGTCGATCAGGCTAGTGATATAAAAGTAAGTGAAATCTGAAGACGTGAATCCGCCAACTTTCGCACCTAGAAATTTTCCGAAAAAATGAGTAATACATACTAAATATGTACTTTTATAAAGTATGGACATGAGATTTTATAGAGCATGGAAGGATCTTGCATTCCATACTTAGACACTTTTTGGATTACAGGTTCTTTATTGTTCTATGTCCTACAAATAGCACCTAGAGTTCTGCGATATACAAATTGACAAGCGGACTTGCGAGTTGGCTGGCTCAACATTGCACTTCTATTGTTCTGTGTCCTCCAAACAACACTCAGATTTTCATGATATACAAATTGACAGACGAACTTCAGGGCTATCAACAATCTAACATTATCTAAAAACCTTATTTTCAATACTAAATTATTAATATTAAATATTGATATTGTACAATTGAATTACATGAAATTATTAAAGGATGTTAAATATATGATTTAAAAGAAAAATTCACGTATTCATAAACTCGCGACCCAAAAAGTTTGTACAATATGAAACGGGGAAGCGATCGGTTGGGCTGGTGATATAAAAGTAAGTGGAAATCTGAACACGTTTATCCGCCAACTTCCACACCTAGAAATTTTTCGAGAAACGAGTAATACATACTAAATATGTACATTTATAAAGTATGGACATGAGATTTTATAGAGCATGTATGGATCTCTCATTCCATACTTGGTCACTTTTTGGATCGCGAGTTCTCGGGCTGGCGGGCTCAAAACTGGGCCTCTATTGTTCTGTGTCCTACAAATAGCACCTAGAGTTTTGCGATATACAAATTGACAGGTGGACTTGCGGGTTGGTTGGATCAACATTGCACTTCTATTGTTCTATGTCCTCCAAACAACACTCGGAGTTCCGCGATATACAAATTGACAGATGGACTCTAGCGCTATCAACTATCTAACATTATCTAAAAACATTATTTTCAATACTAAATTATTAATATTAAATATTGATATTGTACAATTTAATTGCATAAAATTATTAAAGGATATTAAATATCTTATTTAAAAGAAAACCCCGCGTATTCAGAAACTCGCAATCCAAAAATTTTGTACAATATGAAACGGGGAAGCGATCGGTTGGGCTGGTGATATAAAAGTAAGTGGAAATCTGAACATGTGTATCCACCAACTTCCACACCTATAAATTTTCTGAGAAACGAGTAATACATACTAAATATGTACTTTTATAAAGTATGGACATGAGATTTTATAGAGCATATACGGATCCCTCATTCCATACTTAGCCACTTTTGAGATCACAGGTTCTTGGGCTGGCGGGCTCAAAATTGGGCCTCTATAGTTATGTTTCCTAAAAATAGCACCCAGAGTTCCATGATATACAAATTGACAGGAGGACTTGCAGGCTAGCTAGCTCAACATTTCACTTCTATGTTCTATGTCCTCCAAACAACACTCGGAGTTCCGCAATATACAAATTGACAGACGGACTCCAGAGCTATCAACTATCTAACATTATTTTATAGAGCATGTACGGATCCCTCGTTCCATACTTAGCCACTTTTTGGATCGCGGGTTCTCGAGCTGACAGTCTCAAAATTGGGCCTCTATTGTTCAGTGTCCTACAAATAGCAGCCAAAGTTCCGCGATATACAAATTGACAGGCGGACTTGTGGGTTGTCTAACTCAACATTGCACTTCTATTGTTCTGTGTCCTCCAAACAACACTCGGAGTTCCGCAATATACAAATTGATAGACGAACTCCAGGACTGATGGGTTGAAGATTGCTATTGTTTTTGGATGGTCATCCCTATCAACTATCTAACATTATCTAAAAACATTATTTTCAAATATTAAATCATTAATATTAAGTATTAATATCGTAAAGTTTAATTACATAAAATTATTAAAGGATGTTAAATATCTTATTTTTTAAAAAATGAAGGAAACAAAACAAAGTTTTTTTAAATTCTATCGCCGCAAGCATAACAACGACCAATTTGAATTTTAAGGGCCTCTTATTGATATGATAGCACAATTGGACTTCACACAGTATATATTTGTTTATTTCAAATTATTCGAGGAGATTAATTTTACCAAGTTCATCGATCAAGGAAAAGTGCTAAAACAAGCCACATACTACATTTGCGTCACAGTGCCATACAAATTGACAGGCAGACTTGCGGACTAGCTGGCTAAAAAATTGCAATTCTATTGTTCTGTGTCCTCCAAACAACACTCGGAGTTCCGCAATATACAAATTGACAGACGAAGCATACAACCAAGAACCAACTAAACTCCAAACAGGCCACAAGCAAGATCCCACAAGGTTCCATAGAGCAGCACGCATCGACCTTTGCATCAAACACTTTAATATACAAAGAAAACACGTTGCGGCATTGGTTTTCTCTTACATATAGTATATGGTCCCATGAGAAAATAACCCGAGCCATGGGATATATGGGATTTGTTTCCATGCTTCCCATTTTTGGACTGAACAATCTTATGCTCATGCAATCACAAGTACTCAAGTCCGATGAACATTCATTTGGGTGTTTAAGAAATATTACAAAGACAGATGAGATATTTTGGTTTACTGCCAAAGCTTGATATGTTTTTTCATTTCTTTTCCCTTTTTTTTCTTCTTCTTCAGCCAATATGCAATATTGCATTGTCTTCATTTAAGGTAAATTTGTTGTGTATTCGAAACTCACGCAACATGTAGACACTGCTTGCCTTTTTCTATAGGTATGCTTCGTACGACAATTCTTCCAACGTAGGAAGCACATCTTGTAACAAAGGTTGCCTAATTGTGCAATGAACGGTTGTGTTGCCCACGGTTCGGATGGAAGCATTGAAGCAAAGTCCACATATATATGGACATTTTTCACCGCATCGCAGACAATCAATCGTACCATCACTTATCAAAGTGGAAGCACAGGCAAGAAAGTTGCATTTCGCACATACAGGCTCAAAGGGGGTCGAGTACGCATTCGCTGCAACCAAAACACATTCAACCTGGAAACACGAGCATAGGAATTAATACATTGAACAATATAATACACAATTGCACCCCCCTCCTAAAAAAAATAAAAATCAAATAAAACAAGCCGCATAAATTTGGTGAAGGCTATTTGTATAAGTGAGGATGATTATGTGGATGTATATGCACAACAGTTGTAGAGCTAGCTATTTTCTTCAGATCCTGTACCATGTATGCTCGCAACTTTGTTACAAATGTTGCTTGGGTTGTGCGAAAGATCATTTCTCTAACATCCTTTTTCTTTGTTATATTTTTGAAGAGCATAAGTGGAAACTGCGCTTTATGAAATTATTGTTCCATTGACGAAAAAAAATTTGAATAGGTATCGAACAATTGCAGTTGCAACATGGAACAGTGAAATATTTGTGTAACTTACCCGAGATACATGCACATGAGAAAGTAAAGGATATAACTGGATATGGAAAACGGTACCATTTCCTTGTCGTTGTCCGATTCTCCATCCTTTATATGGAGGATGTGTTGCGAGCCAAGTTTTCTCGCCAGTGTCACAACTGAGGAAATGGTTCCGATTGGGTAAATATCACTGCTCTATGCAAGTTGGTTGATAGTTGCGTCTGGGACGAAACGATATTATGAACAAACAGGGGGAGATTTTTCCACAATACTTGTTTCATTGAGAGAAATAATCCAATCAAAATCACCACGATCATATACTGTTTTGGGAAATATATTAAAATTTGTAATGGATATACCATTACCCAACAATATCTTTTCTGCATGTTTCTGGACAAGTGTGTAGGAATAGTCAGTGTGACTGTCATCATGGCCTCCTTGTCTATCATGTCAGCACACATAATGGATCTAGTTTTGTTTTCCTTGTCCAAGTAGGTGCTATAGACAACCATTATGTCCACGATGAACACTTGTTCAGTTCGGCAGCTGTTCAATCCCTTTATTGATAGTACTTTGGGTGTTACAACTCTAGATCTGTTGACAATTTTTAAACAGGGAAACTAAAGTGAATGGTAGTGTGCATTTTTTTTTGTATTATTTTTTCACTAGCATAAATCTACAAGTAGATGCATAGCTTCGATGAACTATGGAGCTAGAGTTTTGCAACCACACGTCTTTGTTTGCGGAACATGTGCTATGTTTGACATCTCACTTGTACTTATTGATACTTATTGATACTTATTGTGAACTGCAAACCATATATTGCAGATGACATCAACATATTCATGATGCCATAGATGAATAAATAGTCGAGGATATTTGTTTGGTAAACATACTAGGAACATAATGTATGCATCTTCACCTTTGGCCTTGTCGGTTTGTTGATGTCTGGGATGACTGACTGCTCATGGCCATGTCACTAGTCCAACTTTTTCTAATGCAAGCATGTGTAGATGAAAATCATAAGGAATAAACAAGCATATGCATTGTATATTGTCCATAATAGTTCTTAATGTCACATGCAGGGTGGAAGGAGATGGAATACGAAATAGTGTGTCAAGGAATATACTCAAGAAACATGAGGACCCGAGTGCCAAATTGTATGCCTCTGATTTTTTGATTGGAAAAATGTGTAACACTAAACAGGGCATGATGGTAGGGCACTATGGCCAATATTTATATCGCGGACCCCGAGAAGCCAAAGGAACAATCTTGAACCCGCTAGGCCAGCACCCGCAATCGAAAAAGTGGGTAAATATGGAATAAGGTAGAAGCGTGACCATAAATGTGAAACCGTTAGTCCGCCAACCGGCGCACCAAGGCATTTTTGGACATACCACTAAGCAGAGCAATTAGAAATCAAAAGGGATAATAGAAAATGGAAAAAGTAGAAATGGGGAGGGAAGAAAGGTCCATTGCTACCAAGTCATCATTTTCTAGTCTAATATTATATGCCCCCACCCGGTTTGTATACCTTTTCGAAGATTGTACCACAAAACCCTCTGTTGTTGCATAGAACAATTCATCTTCCTGTCCAACCAACCCGTTTCTTCCAAGGTAGCAATGTCAAATATACAATGCACATGAAGGCAAGTTAGTATGAAGACATACATGTAAAAGAAAGAAAAACAATTCTATTTATTCCAATTTAACAACAAACAAAATACAATTCACATGAGAATACGCAGAAATATATGTAGTATATGCATACAGGTAAACCAAAAAAATTATATTTGAAAAAAAAAAAGGGTGCAAAGCAGCAGAACAAGCACAACAAATATACAGACAGTAAATGAAATACTGAACACTGGAATATGAAATAAGAGTACATGTATCCACCTATGTAACTCCTCGTCTGCATTCCCGCCAAAGAGTCCATCGTCCTCCCCAGCCATTATGTTTGTTTAAATGTAGCAATGCAAGAAAAATACAACGGACATGAAGGAGGTTAGTATGCAGGAAGATGAACATACAATAAACTAGGTGAACACTTATACAGACAATAAATGAAACACAAAAAAACACAATATGAAATAACAGTACAAGCATGTACCTTTCTATCTCCTCTTCAACCGATGCAGTCAAGACTTCGTCGTTTTCTCCAGCTATTCTATTTGTTTGAATGTGGGAATGCACAAAATACAATGAACATGAATGGAAGATGGTATGCACCGAAGAACAAGTAATATGTACATACAGTAACTTGGACTCAACAAATAGAATAAAATATAGGCAGAAACATGAACCTTTGCGCTTCTCCATCCATAGTTGTAAATATGTAATCTTTTTCCCTGCCCAAAATATATTACAAGCCACAAAATATTACAAAATTGCATGGCCATAGCTAAACGATTTTTGGTTTTCCGTGGAAAAGTATCCAGATATGATTCCACCAATGGAAATACATGTTCTTTATCCTCTGCACAGACTGTTGTGCCCACGATACAAGATTTTGGTTTTCTGTGGCAAACCACCCAGATATGCTTCCAGAGATGGAAGTATAATTTTGCAGTATCTTTGTTGCACATACCATATCTCAAGTACAAGACAAATTGTATCGTGGTCACACCAGTCTGTGTAGAAGATAAAGAACATGTATTGTCATATGGGCACATTTCACCATACATGGTTTATAAGTGCAGTTTGGATATGTTTTATTTTAACAAAAAAAATAGCGGATATTGCAATTTCACATGTACTTCTCGAACTATTTTTCATGCAACTATTTTCTATCATGTCAACACTGAAGCACCAGCAAAATCTTACAGCAAAACAAATATCGACCTCGTCAGACAGGGAAAATAACACAACCACATGTCCACTCGTGGATGCAGGGGTTGAACACCGTAAAGTGCCCAAAAAATAATAATAATACAAAAAAAAAAATCTCCAACTGTCGGCGCATGACCCCAACCCTGCAAAGCCGAAGCAAACAAAAGAAAACAACAAACACCAAACCAACGAGAAAGCACGAACATGCCCAACTGTAGCCCCAGGGCCCCAAATCGTAAACCTGAGCCAAACAAACACAACCAACAACCGACGAACCAACGAACAAGCAACAACCACCGAACTAGTAAACAACATATGTATCTCCAACAATTACGAAACTCCAGTCGAAGCACAGAAGCAACCGAAAACATATGATGAGCATGTGCTAGTAGAAATAAGCAAACATTCTTACATGCAAACTGCAAACATTGAACAACAAATAAGGAATAGAAAATGAAACTATGGCATGAAAACTTACTCTAAAACGATGAAAGGAAGAAGCGGAGGTTGAATTGTGAACCAAACAACAACAACAAGCAACAACTAACGAACCAGCGAAGAAAAAGCACTCACCGAACCAGTAAACAATGTATGTAGCTTCAATGATGATGAAATTGCATTGCAAGGCTAGAAGAAGGATGAAACATAGAATGCATATTCAACCAGCAGTGGAAGACAACAATATTGTCCAAAATCACTGCAACATTGTATGGGAAATTTCGAGGAATAGATAAACATTTAAGGCTCTCAGGATGTCCAAGGGCCTCACGGTATGCAAACATTTAAGCTGTCAGGTCGGTTGGAGGACCTTGCGTCATGTAAACATTTAAGTTGTCAGGCCTATTCAAGCACCTCAAAAGAAGTGTCAATACATTTCAATACAAATACAAAGGAGTAATAATAATAATAATAATAGTAGCACAAAAAAAAAGAATCACAATACAAGCTTATAAACTTTGGAATTAGTGATCACTATAAACCTTGGATATCTAAACATTTAAATATGAGTAGTACAAATTAAAAAAAACACCATATATGATCTAAGACAATGCTAGCAGAAAATGCTAAGACAAACATTCAAACTAATGCCAACATTAATCCACCTTCAAGCAATGCATAAGAAAAATATATGATTCAAAAAGACTATATGCGATCAAAAAGTGTGGATATGCTATCATATAAAACATTGGGAATAGCGAAGCTGACAATAAGACCTCCAATCTGTTATCCAATCAGATCATTACATATATGGTACTTTTTATTATATAAAAATCAATATTTTTTAGTTCCCTAGCTCCAACAATAGATTTTCTACAAATATTTGTGGTCAAAGGACAAACTAATATGAAGTCAACGAATTATCGATCGCTATAGTCCCTCTATGCCTACGACAGGGACTAATAACGATGTCAGTGATTACATCTCATTGGGGAACCATGAGAGATATCTATTACCACCATTGTTAAATGCCTCTATATTTCTGCAATTTACTTTATTTCATGTCATTGCATCAAAGTATATGAAAGAAAATACTAAACATGCGTGTAAAATAGTTTTGGCTGGACTCGGCTCTGCCAACAAACAAAATCTATCTCTCATAAATCTAAGATTGATCGTGTCGCTTCCATTAGCAACAACACAAACCTTTTTTTTATCAAAATCTCTTTTTGGCATTTGTTATCTGGACACATTGAGTTAAAAGAAATATATGTTGGTTTTACATTAACATGCCTTGTAGTTCGAAATTGCAATGTTCAATCAATGTTCCTAATTTTCAAGTTCCATTTAATTACTCCCAAGAGCTTTGTTGCCTTTTGCATAAACTATACTAGTCGGTTTTCTTCAAATAGGTTGGTTTTGCAATTAGTGGTGCAATAAATTATGGCTTTGTCTAAATGTTTTACATTTTGGTTCTTTTTGTTGGAATTCGGTGATATAAATTTAGACAAAATATTTTTGTTGTTTAAATTGTATTTTTGAATGGATAAATGGATTCAGTGTGCAGAAAAACTCATGTGGCAATTATACAGGCTTAGCCATGCAAATCTACAAATCCAACAATTTCTTGCTGAATTTCAAACAAAATTAAACAAAAATATTCCTAAAAAATAACCAAAATACTACCTAAATTAGATTTATATTACAACCTAAATTATGGTGGGAATTCAAGTGAAGTCCTTTTAAACCCCTTTTGATAATACTACCCTAGGGATTTTTCCCTCATTTTAAATCAACTCGGATACTCAGAAAATCTATCAGACTTCTAGATTAACTGAAAATTTAAAACCGCACCCCCAAAAACATGCCGAAAAAATAACTCAGGAGGGATGATTACTCCCAAATTAACCCACTCCTTTTATGATATACATCAAATATATACACATCAATCTTGTTACACACTAACAAAATTTATATAAAAATATCTTATTAAACAAATGTTAAATTATTTATAATTGTTTAAAGATATTATATATATAATAATATACATCTAACATAGACCACATTTATAAATTCAGTGGTAGCTACATATTCATCACACCTTCAATCTTAGCCTTCACTAACTCTAATCTTCTTTGCTACATTTTTGTATTCTAAGAACTTGATCCGTTATGTCCATCATCATAACTTTCCACAATTCATATTTTGTTATCATCTTTGTTTATTTATTAAACTATTAGTTTTAGGAGGGTTTTAGAAAAGGTCCACTTTACATGTAAATTGAAAAGTCGTCTTTGTTCGTGATGAGTACGAATAACAATGTACATGTATTTTGTTTTAACTGTTTTTTTTCTTAATACTAAGCTAATAATGAAGGTGATGTGATTTCCTAGTGTGATGGACTTTTGACTCTTCAAAAAATTCTATTGGAGAGAGCCTAACAGTCACTAGCTCCTTGTTTCTCTACTCGGTCACATAATCCAAGGATCAATTTTCCATTAAAACAATTTACATTGGATTTTTTAAAATGAATTATTATGTATTTTCTTTCAAGTTATTCTTTGAGAAGCCAATTAAATATTCTACAAGGTAGGATAAAGACTAACTAGAATGCTTCATATTTAAGTGGTTTATTATAATTATTTTTAAATAATAAAAATAACTATAAAATGTTAAAGGCTAACTAGAATGTTACATATTTTAAGTGGTTTATTATAATTATTTTTAAATAATATAAATAGTTATAAAATTGCATTTTCATGTATTTCAAAGTGCTATGTTATATAATGTTTCATATGGTTTTTTATTATTATTTTGTAATAATATAAATAATTATACAATTGTATTTTTATTTTTTATTTTTAGAATAAAATTTTTATGGTCATTGATTGATATTTAGAGGGTTTTGTATGTTCAATTTTAAACATAAAAATAGAAATCCAAAACTAATGACTATTCACAAACTAATCATGTCAAATAAAAATTTGCAATTTCAAAATCAAAGCCAATGAATGAGAGTTGAGACTACGGACATGTGTTTTTTTTAATGTTGAAATTTTTGCAGATATTTCTTAAACATTTATAAAATCTCTAATTTTGTGCAATTAAACTCTCCATTCTCTATTGTGATATATTGCTTTTTATTTTGTCTTTATATTCTTATATAATATGATTTACATTGTTATCCATTTTATCACTGTGAAAAAGAACATTTGATATTAGTTAGTCAAAATTTAGGAATTGAATTTATTGATCAATCTTGCACTTTCATTTCTCTTATATTATCCAACTATTACCAGTTTAGACATTTATCTTATATTAACCTTATATAGAGACTATTATCAATTTGACAAAACCAATTATCTTCCATATAATTGATTTCCATTTTACAAATAATTGATTCAATTATTCATCTTCGATACAGTTTTTTTCTTTTTTATACAGTTTTCTTCTTTGTATACTTTTGCTTTTGGACGTTCCCTTTTTTTTCTTTTTTATACAGTTTTCTTCATTGTATACTTTTGGACGTTCCCCTTTCTCCAACTAAAATCAAAATATAAATAACTATATTTGTTCCACTTAGCTTCATGGGCATTTTGTCGAATTTATCCTTCCTAATGACATGGGATGGGCTTATTTGTTGCCTTCTCCAAATAGCCATAAAAAAAATTCAGAACCAGTAATGTTGACATATGTGTCACCTGCTCTATAATTTGGAATTCCATAAATGTTGAAAAATGAATTTTATTAAAAAAGGCCTGAATTTTAAAATGCCCTTACAAGCTTGTTCACATGCCAAATGGCTTAAATAAAAACATGGTTTCAATTTAACAAAATATTACGGGTTTTTAAAAAATATTAGGGTTTCAAAATTATTACAAATTATATTATGGAAGCGTGGGATAGGGAACTTATAATTTTACCCGTTAAATTTGGTTTTAAATGTGGTTAAAATTATATTGAAAGGCGGAGTTTTATATATGTAATGGGAATTTTGTCTATCGAACTTTGTTCATTGATGATTCAGATTCTAGATTTTTCTTAAAAAAAATTAAGACATGTACAATTTTGATTCATCCAAACTAGCTCAATTTAAATACTTAATCAATGCAGGCATGTTATTAATATTATGTGAAAGAGTACACTTATATAACTTAATAACAAATATTTGCAAAAGTAGCGTTAACAAGGGTGTAGTTATTATGCAGTTTGAAAGACTTTACCTACGGTGCCAAGCCCAGGCATGCACAGTTCCACCATAGATCGAAACAGACGAAATCGGGCAGGTAAGACATTCGATGCAAATGAGGAGATCAAAGTCTTCATATAAGGGAGAATTGGGGTTCCTTGGGTGCACGACGTGCCAACAAATATTCAGCTTCAACTATATTGAGCGCCACACATGACTATTTCGTGCAACTGGCAGAGCCTCCTGTTCCTTACTTTAGTACCCATCTCCCTCTAGAACTGATCGTATGACTCCCTCTCGAGCACTAAATATCAACTGGATCTTCAACCTGTTGACTTCATCACTTGTCCTCCAAAACAAGTCTTGTCATCCTCTTCTTGTAGGTCTTACCTACAAGTCAAATCTAGTCCAATAGTCATCAATTTTCGAAGCCACACTGTTTCCCAACTTGTTGCACATACTCTGTCCCAGTCATACTAACGGCTACACACCATTGCTTCATGTTACTCCATGAAACCATACTGAAGCCTAGACTGAAGCAATATGTCTAAGGACTCTTCCAATCAGGAATACTACCGGCCCAATCTGAATTTGAATATCCATATAACTCAAACTCATGGTCTGTCACATACCTGAGACCATAATCCAATGTACCCTTAAGGTACCTCATCACATGTTTTGTTGCGAACAAATGAACCTACCTGGGTTGCTCCATATAT
This sequence comes from Picea engelmannii, assembly GCA_009831015.1. Taxonomy (NCBI): domain Eukaryota; kingdom Viridiplantae; phylum Streptophyta; class Pinopsida; order Pinales; family Pinaceae; genus Picea; species Picea engelmannii. The sequence goes on along the minus strand of ML813432.1, from coordinate 219,688 downwards.
TAACTCAGGGTGTTCACAGCAAAACATATATCCAGTCTTGTGTTTGTCAAGTTCATCAACGAACCCACCATATTCCTGTATAAAGTAACATCCATGGTCTCTGAAGTCCTATCCTGCAGCAACTTCAAATTTGATACCATAGGTGTAGCCATTGCCTTGCAATCCAACATCTCGAACCTCTTCAAGATTTCCACTACATACTTCCCTTGATGATCCGTCAGGATTTTTCGAATGACTTATGGTTGAGTTTTTTTTTTTTTAATTGCATGCATTAATTGACCATTGAGAAACTTAACGAAAGAGCGAGAAAAGAAAATGAATTATACAACCATTAACATATTTGCAGATCTGAAAAACAATGAAAAACAGCAAACCATAATGCACAGGTTGATAACGGAGTTCGGCACAACTTTGCCTACGTCTCCGGGCCTTTTCTCTATGGGGGAGGCTTCTTTATTTCTGTTCGAAAGCTTAATAGTACATCTTTACAATGTCGAATGGTCTCAAGACTGATCTGGTCATGTTCGCCCAGATCTCTAGAACCATGCACAAAAAACGGCACCTGAAACGGATGTCCCGAGCTCTCAGAAACGGTCCGACAGCATCTCCTCCTCAACAGCTTCCCTGCCTCAAACTGGCTTTGACTTGGCTTTGCCTCAGCATCTCTGCTCTGAATTGCTCACCAAAGCTGTCCAAAAGTTGTCCCATGGCCTCAAAATGGTCTTGGTTAAATAGTGGGGGAGTTAGTTGTCCATCTCCAACTTCCTCCACGAATTTAGGCTCTAAAAATGCCCAATAACTCCCAAAAATGAGTTAATTACATTAATAAACCAAAAGTGGTTACAAAACCCACTTTTAAAACTATATTATAGTTGAAAAACGGGCATAAGCCCCTCTTGGTTGGGCGCGCGCCCCTTTAACCGGTCACTTGAGCTTACATATGGCCAAGCGCTAGCCCTTTGGGCTAGCGCTGGCCTACTAGCCCTTGCGCGCTCCAGCACTTGATCATATGCGGCAACGTTTGAACCACGGGCTTACAACTTAAACGGTTATCAAACCCGTGCCATATAAACATAGGCATAACCATATGAAACAACAAACGATCGCGCCATTTAAAAGACCCACGCTCCGTCGAACCATAGCCCGAGTCACATGTAACAATACAACTTCGGGTCGGGGCTAAGCCCTGGCCCGATCCCCCCGCGGCTTATACAACATTACAAACATAAATATATAATGCGCCCATTATATAACAAGACTCATACGATGGTCCAGTGGTCGGAGGCTTTACACGAAGGCGCAGTGTGGAGGAGGTCCGGGGTTTGAATCCCCCGGGCCCCAAAAACTTTTGACATAGCCCTTATTGGCTAAACCCGGGGTGCCACGTGGCAGCCCGTGATTGGGCCACGTGGCACCTTTACATCCACTCGATGAATGCCACGTGTCAACCATCTATTGGTCCACGTCATCACATGTCGTACTACCTTGTCACCTGCCACGTCAGTTCATTCGGTACAGTCCAGTCATCGCCACGTCATCCGTGCCACGTCACTTGCCATACGATGTTGACGTCATCCCGTGCCACGTGTCACCCTTCCAGTGGTGACACATGTCACCTCGGGATTGGTCCAATCGTACGCCCAAAACGCCAAAATTGCCTAACACGTGTCACTGTCGGAGGCTGCCATGTGTCTTGTACGGACCTGCCATGTCATCGTACGGACCTGCCACGTCATCGTACGGACCTGCCACGTCATCGTACGGACTGACACGTGCCCTGTACGGACTGTACGGACAACATCCAAAATTTTCCCTGTTTGGCTTGGCGGAAAGAATGCGATATCTTCTCCATACGGACTCCGTTTGACAAAAAAATTATACCACCGGAATCAGGAAGACGAGACGGACGCAATGGTGTTAGTTTCGTCGTATTCCGAGCACTTTCATTTTTGAGCATTTTTCATGCCCTGACAGGTTTCTGAATCTGATTTCGGATCACTTGACTGAGGGAGATTTAACCTGGCTTTTTCCATACCTCCAGTCCCAAGTAATAGTGCATAAGACCAAGATCCTTCATATCGAACTCAAAGGCCAACTCCCTCTGTCACTGAAAACCCTACTTGTCCAATCTGCCTCATTGGTTGCTCCCTTTGTGACTCTGTCACAATATTTCCATTTTCCAAAGCACACAACATCATGGTAACCACCACATCAACACATTGACACAAACTTCATGTGATCTTAGCTACATAGGGTTTGTCAATGCTTCTTATGTCCATCTTGATTACTCCTCACAAACTACTCGTGTTGATCTTGATCTTCTTCTCTTTCGGGTTCTCTACATGAGCCCTGAATTCTTAGAATTTGTTGAAGACCTCATCCTTGGTATTCATGAAGAAGATCCATGAGTGTCACATAGTATAAGAATCTCGATAAACTGTCATGTGCCTAAAATCACCACAATCTACAAACCAAGTATCCATAGTAACTTGCCTAGAACAAGAACAAGAACATCTCCATGGAATAAGCATTTCCATGGTAACTTGCCCAAAACAAAATAAGAGCAAAACAATAATATTTCCCATTCTAAAGTTTGTTGCAGTGATCCTTGCAAACACATTTCCTATTCATGATACATATAATACTCAAGGTGGCAACCTTGTGATAGTATTTATCAATAACCCTCTAGATGATGAAGCCTCCATTCACACAAGGTCGGGTCCACATTCATAATTCTTTATCACTATCTAGGTTTATGAAAACCAAATTCTAAATGAGGTTATTGTTATATAAGAAATTCTCTATCCCATAACTCATACAAGTGTTTTCTCCTCTCTTAAGCAGAATTCCTTCATCCCAAGTGAGGAACAGAAGCAGAATTCCTTCATCCCTCCTTAACTCACCACTCTAATATACAATCAATGTTGTGTAGCAGTGTGGTTAATGTTCGCCATAGCTACCACCTCGTTCAACCCACATTCCCTCGGGAGTCGGGACATTTTTAATTTTCAAGATGTTTTCATGGGATGGCCATGAAGTCCTTTGTTTCTTCACCACATGTCCTTCTTTTACGAAGTTGTCATTTTATTGACCACATCTCCTTGCCTTCCCATGTCTTATTGCCTTCCTTCCCGATATAAACAACCACATATTCTCCATCCTACCAACTAGTAATACTATATCCACCATCTCATCATATGTCTGCGTGTCGCGGTGTTGAATCCAGATCATGTAAAAATTCCCACCGACCCTATGGGACTAAGCGAGGGATGGTATTTCATCAGATCCCAAATCGACGAGTCCATCCCTTCCAGAATCAATGGAATCGACCCAACCAAAGAGGATATCCTCAGGAAATTGTATTATCGTTTTATAAAACATGTAGCCATGGAATTAGGGCTACCCCAAGTGACCATCACAACACCAATCATACTATGCCACTGATTCTATATCTACCAATCTCACAGTAAAAATGACAGATATACAATCGCAACCAACTTCCTGCTCCTCGTCAACAAAGTCACGAGGGCACGACAAAGATTACTCAAAGATCTAACTCAACTTTCCTATGAATCCCTCCATGAAAACGTTGACCCAACCTTTGCGGTATTCATAAAATACCTCCAATTCTTCCAACAGAGGCAACAATTGTTGATTTTCACTGCAGCTAAACAAATTGTAACAAGGAAACCTTGCAAGTGTTGTTGAACAAACACTACCAACAACAATAAGGAGAAAGACAAAATCTGCTCAATCTATCTCCATCGTAGGTGGCTTGCCTAGGATCTCCGTAGAGGAGTATGGCTTCTTTTAGATCAATGTCTAGAGACTCCAACATGCCTTCTCAATTATCGCTACCCTTAATGGCTCTCACTCATGATCATCATGTCAATGTGATGTACATACACACTACTGCAAGCACAGTAGTAATTCACTCACTCATACTATCTACTCTCTTACTCTCATAGGTCCCATTTCTTTTCCATTTCCCTAGGCCCTCCTATGAGGGAGTCAGGCCCAGTCCTGCTCTGATACCATGTTGATTTTTCATATATAAGATGATATTCATTCAATAGATTGTTACAATGATGAATGTTTTATATATATAGAACATATGGTGACCATCCATAAAAGAATGCATCCCTTGGATAATAAATATATATATGGAACACTCATCATAAATAACTACTTATTTATGATATATATTTATACCTTATATAAATATATTATTACATTAATAATATATTATTAGTAATATTGTTTAATAATTAATAATCATATTATTAATTATTAATCTAGTAGAATGTCTTTTCGATGTTGTCCAAACATCAACAAAGGCATGGGGGGCGCATTTAGGCAAGTCAACTCGACTCACCTAACGAGTTCACACACTCAAGACGATGATTTGGTTAGACAGATCGGTGGGTCAACCAGGCAACAGAACGAAGCATTTGGTGGGTCAATTGGACAAGCCGCTTGATCGTGCCCACATGAGGAGTCAGCCCAACCTTGCAAAGAGGCGTGACTTAGTGAACCAATGGGTCGACTCACCCATGGTCAAAGAGATGCGACTGATGGGTGCCTATAAAGGCAAGTGGGTGCACAACCAAGAAGAAAGAACTTGGAAGACAAGGAGAGAAAGAGAACTTTGTGGTTCTAAGGCAGACAAAGAGGGCGAGCTCCCTCAAGCAGCCAAGTCACTCCACATGGGAGGACTTGTGTTTCCTGAGGAGGATTCGTTGGACAGACTTGGGTGAGCTTCTCTCGGGCCGATTTTGGGGAGGTCTGGAAAATGTAGCTTTGTTGGGGGCATGTGTGAGGCAGAACCGAAATCTGTGAAGTCTGCGGAAACGAAGAGACAACAAGTTTGTGGTTGATGGCACATCTAAGGTGCATCGCAGGAGGTTGCAGAGATGATTGTGACAGAGAGTCTTGGTGTGATGATTCTATGTATGAGTGTCTTGATGAGGTGTGACGAGTCGTTTGACTTTGTCGAAGTTGTAAACCAAGCCGATAGTGTTCATATTGTAACTATTTCACAATAACAAAGACTTAGTTGGGTGTTAGGTATGGTTTGTGCTTCTTGCACTATATCTATCTTTAGGCTTGTATGTTTCGTTGTTGTTCTCTTGGCTTGACATGTTCATGGATGTATGCTTAAATATGACTAAGTGTTAATGTTAATAACAATTTTCTAAGTATATAAGAGTTCCACTAGAATAAGAGTGTGACTAATCAGTATCCTAAAACGAAGTATGGGTATGCTCTAGGTGAAGAGGCGTAGTCCGGACGAAGTATCCTTGGTGTTGCCAAACTACCAAGTGAGAAACATCGTGGTGTCTCACGCCCTCAAAAGGTGTATGATCATAAGGCACACTGTGGGGGCGTGACAGATGGTGTTAGAGCTTAAAGCATGCTCTACTACTACAATGGTGACAATGGGTAGGGCGCGCTTGTTGAGAAGGAAATATGTTACGAATTCGGTTCAGTGGGAATTTTCACAGACTTGGTGAATGGTTCGGTGCAATGAACTGGTTCATCACAGAATTTGCATCAAACTTACGACAGATGTTCGGTTGATGGTGTGGTGGAAGGTCGGTCTAGGCGCACACCTCGAAGAGACCAAGAGAAAAGTTTGTGGTGAGATGAAGCACTTGGATAGGGTGGGTGATCACATAATTCATCACAGAGTTCATCGTAGAACTCATCACATACTTGATCACAGAGGTAGACTTGGTTGGTTTGATTCGAGACAAAAGTTAGTGTCGAACCTGTTGTGCACACCTTGGAGAGACCAGGTGCAGGATTCGTTGGAGAATCGAGCACTTGGGAAAGGCAGATGAATGCAGGATCTATTGCACGACCCGTTACAAATCTAATCGTAGGAGTGATCACATAAGCGAAACACAGACGGTGATCACAAAAGTGATCACGAAGAGGAACAATTCTAGGTTGTCACAAGGTGAAGCACTTGGGTGAAATGGACAACTTGGGGCGAACTAGAGTAGATCTATAGATGGAAATTGGTTGGGCACATCTCCTTCATGATGTCTTCATGTCATGTGTCACCGAGAACAATAGTTTAGTTGAGATGGCTTGTTAAACGATGGGTAGAATGAAACCTTCAGACGGGGTGACTCTTAACAAAGTTACAACCGTCAGTTAGTAGTAGTATGACTTGATAGTCAGGGGGTGGGTGCATGGTGCCTTGAAGCGGAAGTAGTTAAGGTGCGAATATTGTAAGACATTGGAGATGAGTCTGGACAGTTGCATGTGAAGTTTGGGTGTAACACCCTGTTTCCCCCAGATTGTAATTATAACTGAACTGGCCAAGGACTATGGCAAAACTCATAAGTATGAATATGTGTTGTAAATGGACCTGCAGGAAGAGGTCAATGAATGTAAATGATAGTTTGAATTTATTGCAGAACTGTTGAGAGGGGATGTGCGGAAAAGAG
>ML813432.1:186731-200191 GCA_009831015.1 Picea engelmannii | reverse complement strand
GAAGATCGAGCTTGGTCGTGAGTTCACGCCAAGTGGCATCGGGGATCGGGGAATCGGAATTTGCGAAGGCATGTGCATCGCGACATCATAAACCCCGAAACCCCGATGGGTAGTTATAGAGTGATGGACATATGGTAGAAGGTTACATCAGGACAGAGCTAGCCTAGAGGGCTAAAGCGTTAGGGGCATATCGGGGATCGGAGAATCGCGAGTTTCGAGGACTCGTGAATTGCGACATCAGGAAACCCGAAACCCCGATAGGAGTTGCCCCGAAAGGAGGTAAGACCACGGCCGTAAAGGCAGTGAACCACAGGCTTGGCCTAGGAAGCTAATGCGKGAGGAGCGCATCGGAATTYGGAGGAACRYGAGTCATAGGGGTGAATGAGTTTGACATTAGAAACCCCGAATCCCGATATTTCACCAGGGGTTGGTATTTCGCAAATGCCGGTTTTCTGGAGATTTCTCACTTGAGGGAGATTAATCCGAAATTTTTAAAATTTTGATAGTGGGTGTGTTACATTGGGACTTATACGAATTTTTGAAGTGGTTAAATGGACTCAGTCTTGGATCGCAGTGAAGGTCTTATAGGTTTGTGGAGTTGCGAATGACGACTGAGGGGAGTTCATGAGAGTCAGTTGCTTGGGAAAGCGGAGGTCTAAGACAACAAATTTAGAACATGGTTGCAACAAAGAATGTTGTTGGAAAGGTATGGCTAGTTTCGAGTTCATGCATTTCCTAAGTGTTGCAGTGAGTTCTTTGAAGGGAATTTGGATGACTTGGTGGATCAAGTGAACTCTATTTCTATGGTGAGAACCGATAGGCTTGAGGGTGACTCAAGTGGTGCAAATTCAAAGCAGTCATGTACCAGTTTGGGACGCCTTGATTGGACGAATTTGCAAAGAGCTTGGGCGACCTGCTTGGATGAGTCTTGTGGTGGACTTAGGGATATTTGTATGCAACCGTAGAGGTGGCTTGGGGAAGTTGCCTAACTCTTTGATGAGGCACGTTGGACAGGTCATTGCGATGAAGTAGGTAGCGAGGTCTGGACATGCCGAGTTAAGAGGATGGGTGAGGTGCCTTGGTGTTTGGTGCCTTAGCCATATTTTTTGAGTCATGTGATGAATTGATAGTTGCGACGATAGTGCAAGAGTTTGGACACTTGCAGGAGGTGCAAGGAAACCCTGTTCTAGGAGATGGATGGAATCAGAAAAGAAGTCAACCAATAATTGTTTTCAGTCAACCTCAATGGGTGGAACGCAAAACAAGTGACTTAGGTGGTGTTCGCTCGCATTTGGTATGGGACATTGGATGAGACAGAGCACACCTTGGTGACTTGCGGATGTTTGTGCAACAACTCAAAGATCCATGAAGGTCATTGGTTGGAGTAAGAAAAAATATTGGTGTGAATGTGCCTAAGGCATGGAATTTCTTTAAGGTGACGCATTCTACTTGGAGAACTTTGGACAGTTTTTTGGGAGGCTTGAGGAGTGTAGGCATGTAGTTCATTTTACATATACTAAAATATATTTATTATAATGTTTTTTTTAAACTAAAACAAAATCATTTTATTAATATATATAGACAGTAAAAGTATAGTGCAGATGAACAGGGCCTACCAAAATGGAAACTAGGACCCTCTCCTCAACCCAATTGTTTGATCAGCATTAACAATTCATAAAATCCACAGAGTTCCAAACATATTGTTCATTATCATAACCAAGCTTAAACCTAGACCAGAGCAAAAATTAATTATAATGGCCGACACCTAGAGCCCGAGACACATATACTGGCCGACACCTAGAGCCGGAGACAATTTTTCAAAAGGACCAAAGCTCAAGTAGGCAATAACACCCTACTCTATAATACTTAAACAAAAAGAAGAAAATCCAACATAGAGCAAGTCAAACCAGGCCATCTCCAAAGGAATCACAGTCGTGCTACATCTTCTCATTCTTTGTTGCCATCTCCACAAATTCCTCCTTATCACCATTTGAATGGGGAAATTGCTCAAAACTAGGAGGCTTTGATCTTTGTTGCATCTTCCATATTTTTGCTAGAGCGACTCCTCATTCCTCACTTTGAACTTTATCCTCGAATTGGGATTTACAAAATAACTCGAACTTTCCTTTCAGGATCTTAATCACCTAGGTGATAGATTTGTTTTCCTTTCTAACCTTCGTCATGCCTTGAGCAACCAATGCCTTGACCACCCAATACATTGTTTCCATCTTTGGGTGGTCAAGGCATTGGTTGCTCAAGGCATGAGGTGGTCTTTGACGCAATCCTTAACCTCCTTAACAATCTCTTTGTCTGAGGTGGTCTTATGTTGTCGCCTAACCTCATCCCCATCTTCCTTCGCCAACGACTTTCCTTGCTCCGAGGACAAATACTTGAAGTAGGACCCTACCATCTAGGCATCCTTAGCGGCTCTGGTTCGGTTGGTCGGTCCTTGCGAGGAGGAAGCCTCCTACTAATTCCCCTTTTGATTCTTACCACGAGTGCCAATTCGAGCTATTCTAACTTGATGCACAGACTTCAACGAAATTCTCTTGTCTCCTAATATAACTCTTCTTATCTGCCACTAGAACCTGCTCCTCTGAGGATAAGGACCCTGCTTTGGATGGGGATAAGGACCCTGCTTTGGATGGGCAGTGACAGAGTTGCCACTAAGCCTCAAGGGGGAACTTTGCTTCACACTAAACGACGAAAACAGACTTACGAAATTTATGCCAGGATCCCACTCTCGAATTTTAACTCTTACATTCTAAACTTCTCCCTCATATTTCTACCTGAGGTGATCCACTTCGCTCAAGAAAGCTAGAGACAACCCTATAAAAACCTTGAACATTTCCCCTCGCATCACCTGAGTTATCTTACATTGAACGATCAGTGAAATCATACCGAGATCAGTTACCTTCGTAGTACTTTCAGGATTAATGTGATAACTACCCTTACTATTGTTCTCCATATTCCAGTTTTGACATCGTGCCAACCACATTTTCCCATTAACACCACCTTCGAAGTGCTTTATGCCACGAACTACCTTGACGTCAAAGGAACCCACCTGTGCCCGCGTATTCCACTTAGATTGAGGCATTTATTAATTCACATTAATACCACCTCGGAGGTGGCCACCTTCGAGGTGATGTTCGACAATCTTTTCATCATTACTTTGTCCCATCGTGACTAAACAATGTCAGATCTAATTAGCTATAAGTACAAATTGTATTGATGAAATGGAGGTAGACATAATACCATTTGATATCTCACGATGTAGTGTTTGGAAGACCCTATTGTATGCAATATTCAAGAAGAGAGCAAACCAATGCCGCGAACTCATAGGCGTTATGTCAAGATTAAATTTCCTTTATTTTTATTTTTTTAATTCAAAAGCACAAAGTAAGGAACTTCTGTCATGTTCTTCCCATGTTAAATTTGTAATACTCGAAGCTGAACTAAACATTAGATTTCCTTAATTTGTTATTTGACTTCGCATTTCAAAGAATAGAGAATCTGTTAAGGAGAGAGGGCTGAAGCTTGCAGATCACAATTGAGAGAATTTCTTTGTTTTCTCAAACAAAACTCATTCCACCAAAACTGACTATGACATGACCTAATCATGAACCTGAGCAGTAATTATTTTAAACGGAATAGAACGCTCAAACTAAAACCTTCATAAATTTGCAAAAAAATTGTTGATAAAATCTTTCGTTCCAAGAAATAGAAGTAAAGAGCAATAATTTTATAACAAGAAAGAATAATGAATGATAGGTTGATCCTAATAAAAAAGAATAAAAGAATGATAATGACAGCAGCGGCGCCAACAGCTGCTCTGTTAGCTTGTGGGGTGGGGCCGTGTCCGGTGGATATCATGTGATTTGGTTATACCACGACTGTCTTACAAGAGTTGGTAGCGGGATCCCACATGGCGGGCACGAGAAATTTGCGGCCATCGAGTCCGTGGGCATTATAACTTGCCCCGCTCGTTTCATCCACCAGAAGCTCCCCGGGGAACCCTGGATATGCCCCCCTTCCATATATTCCCGGGCACGCGGAGACGGCCYCCAKAGGTGCCGCAGCGTCGCCCTGGAAGTAGCCGGTGTTGAAGGGATTAGTGACTGCCCCCGCCAGAACSSTGGCAATGTTGATGATCATCCCATCGATGCCCATRTCGCCGTTTGGTGCCACCAGAGGAGGAGTCTGGGGTCCATAGATTGGCTGATGGAAGGGCCACGCGCAYTGTCCAGGGCACTGACTTGCAGAGTTCCCAACCCAYGCGTAYGGAASAAGCTGWTGATGCTTCTCCTTCTTCCCCATCATTCGGCTTTTAGTTGGTTTCTGGTTCGATAATAGGTTGAGACTGCCATGGAATCCGCAGGAGGTCATGCAGAACCCCTCCACGGTAACATCCTCAGATGTAAGCACCAAGTACACGGCATTATTCTCCAGTAGAGGCAGAGCTCCTGACTTTATGGCAGATTCAACCAGAGCAGCGATGTCGGCCCGCTTGAGTGAGTTGCCAAGGGAATAACCTTGCTCCACCACCTGCTTTCCCAGCATTGCAATGCTGTTACTGGCGCTGGTGGTAATGGCGCTGGAGAGCCTGGCCTTGGCGCTCTTGTTGTACTTGTGAGTGGTATTCCACCAAGCAGACACAGAGGGCTTCTTTGATTCTGCCCCTTCTGCTCTGAGAGAGAGAGACTGCAGAAAATCCCCTACAATGGAGCGCTGAGCAGGAGTGAATTTCCCATACCAAATCAAATGGACATCCAGGGAGCCTGGCTTACTCGTGAGCAGCGGACCATTGTGGTATGTCAATACCACCTCCGGCTCTACCACCAAACTGCCCAACTTCCTCGAATGCCCTGCTGGTCGAATAACATGAGCAGTTGCCGAGAAGGACATGGACATGTTTGCAGCAATCAAAGAGAGGATCACTATGTGGAAGAATTTGGCAGGCGTTTGAGGCCGTAAAGCAGCCATTTTCAGCTTAGCAGACAGAGACAGAAATTGAGAGAGATAGAGCCAACGCAAAGTATTGAGCCGAAGAATCGATCCAGATCCAGTAAAGTCGCTATGGAGGAAGGAGTTGCAGGAAGTTGGAAAAAAGATGAGAGTTGCAGGAAGTCTGGTAAAATTGAATGAGATGAGAGATTTAAATAGAGGATGAAGAATCGGCCGCCCCCGAGTGGTGAGATTGAGATAGAGACGGAGCTGAGCACGATGGACAGCGAGGATGAGCACGATGGACAGCGAGGATTGATGGTGGCAGTGCACAAGGGGTGTGAAGTAGATGCCGCCTCGCAGTTTCCTCATTCCTTCGTAGTTGTGCGTCTGTGTGCGCTCCAGCTTGTCTTCGCTGGCAATAGCGACAACAGTCAGTCACGGACTCTCATCCACTCCCTTCTGACACGTGAAACAAAGTTTAGGTCATTATTATTATCTTATTTCTTCAACTAAATTCAGATTATAAATAGACAAAAGAATTAAACTATATATTTTTATTGGCATTTTGTGGGATTTAGTCTTGCGGATTTGTTGGCTTCTATTATTATAAAGCTCATAAGCTCCTCTTCTGTAATGAGATAGCTTTGAAATATTAGTATAAAAAAATCAGAACTAGTAGTGTTGTCGCCAATACTTTTTGCCTTATACAAATTGTATAAAATTTCAAAAGGATTGAAAAATGAAATTTTATCAAATAAATGGTAAGAATTTTAAAATACGGTTACATGCTCGTCAGTTCATATGCCAAACGGCTTAAATAAAAACCTTGCTTAAATTTAAAAAAAAAACCTCTTTTAAATAAAAAATAATAAAATATTACCTCTTTTAAATAAAAAAAAATAAGAGATTTGGGTTTCAAAATCACTACAAACAAGGCATATAATTGCAAAGTAGCTTCCTAATTCATTATTGAGCTTTGCTTTTAATTTTTTGGATAATAAACTTAATATTAATATTATTTTGTCATTAGTTACGCAAGGCCTATACCTATTGACTATGGGCACATTTAATAGGTTTTTAGTGCTTAATCAGTTTTGTATGGACAAGATTAAATATTGATGAAATATTCTTAGTAGTCCCAATAATTCAATGGTTGTGATTTCAACCACTAACTTCCTCACTATTATAAAGACATCAGTTTACATGTTTATTTTTTTACTTTTACTTAATCATATTTAAAATTTACTATGGTGGCTAGTTGATTGCCAAGTATGAGTGATTAGGGTTTCATTTTCTAGGCCAACCTAAACCTTTGGCCTTCACCAACCACGTTCTGGACACGCTGCCTCCTTCCAACCAACTCCTTCCAACTCCTTCTGTCCACCTCTGGGCCGTTTCTCTTTCCCGACGATTCAGGTTTTGAAAGCCGTCCTTTGTTATTAGTTAATAACAATCAACCCACATAACCATCCTTTACATAAAGAATATGTGTATCGTTGCTTATATATGATGCGCTCGTGTAACATCAATGAGTGCTTCAATTCTAGTGAGTAGCTAATGAAGATTAGAAGTCGACTATGTTCTACCTAAATTGGTTAACAAGTGATGATATGGTACTAGTGGGAGATTTAGCGCTAGAATGGGAGATATTCAGACGAGCTTTAATCGATTATGGAGTACAGTTGCTAAACAAATCAAATGTTCTAAAATGGACGGGTGACGACTATTCTGGTTAGATTTCAGTTAAAAATGTATATGATGCCTTAGAGGCAAAGTAATGGAAAAAGTCTATTGGAGGTTGGAGGAAGTTTCTATAGTTATGGGAATGTCCTCTAAAATCAAGCTCTTTGTATGGTTGGTTGTAGAAAATAAAATTCTCACTTGGGAAAATTTACGACTTAGAGGACGTATTGGACCAGGCCTTTGCTACCTATGTAAGAGCAATTGGAATTATGTAAATCATATGTTTGTAGATTGTCCATTTACTATTTTTGTTTGGGATAGGATTAAAGTAGCCAAATCTCTTACATCTGGGTGGAACAATGCAACAGTAGCAGAGTGCTTTAAAAATTGGAATGTCCAAAATCGATCATTTCCTACTCTGTCAGCTTATATTTGTTGGTTTATCTGGCCAGAAAGAAACTTCTCCATTTTTTAGTCTGGAGATCCTTCTATACAGAAGGTGGTCTACAAAAAATTAGGCGTGGTGGGTGAATCCAAGAAAAAGGTAAAAGAACATATTCTGAGAGCTCATGCATGTGTAAGAGCTGGTCAAGGTATTGTAGGGTGGTTTTATGGGGCTGAGCAACAAAATGGTAAAAATAGTGGGGCAGGCGGGGTGATAAAGGCCAGTGAACACTCAACATATAAATGGATATTAAATTGTGGGCATGGAACAAATACTAGAGCGGATCTTTTGGGGGTATGTGCATTACTTACATTGGCTTCTCGGCTCTCATTCTAAGATATTCTTGTCCATGGAGATTCTAAAATAGTCATAGATTGGCTACAGGGTAAAGGTACACTACAGGTGGTCACACTAGACTGTTGGAAGGAAAGGATAGTTGATCTCTTTTGCACATGTTTATGGAGAAGATAATCAAGAGGCAGACAGTTTATCCAAACAAGCTCTCCAAAAGCACCGGGGGATTATTGCATACTATCTATGTGAAGAGGGCCACGAGGGTCCAACTATGTTCTTAAATTTATATTAGAAGCCTCTGGAGAGGAAACAATGATCCTTTGTGAAGTTTTTTGGGGCGCCCTATTGTGTAGTTTTTACGACGGGAAGCATGTATTTCCATTTTTCATGACTGTGTATTTTTTATTCTTATGGAGTTTTTAGTCGGGGGATTATTTCCCACAAACTGTTTTGGGTGATGTAACTATCCAAGGTTTCCAAAGGGTTATGTTGATGTAAAAGTCTGATGTGATCAGTTTATATTTTCAATATAAATATAAAGCGAAATTTTCTGTGAAAAAAACCTATTTTTATTCTTGCAGACATTACAAATATTTCATGAGATCAATTTTATTAATGCTATGCCACATATTTGGTAATTATTCATTTCCTTATATATTGTCAACCTATTCTTGCAAAGATTAAAAACATTTAATGAGATACAGTTTATCAATGCTATGTCACATATTTGGTACTTATTCATTTCCTTATAATGCATATAATAGATTTATTTTATCAAAGAAATCCTTGAAGTTGGACAAGTGAAATTTTGTTAAAATCATAGGTTTCATGATCGATTTCATTGGATATTCACCACAAATTTATGTAATGTCCCCACTTTGGGATATCATTGTATTACAGAGTGTTATGATGACCAGAGTAGCCAGATGGAGGTCATAGTGAGTACATGGGCTATTGAGGGGTATTTTGGGGTCCATCTTGTATCACTCATCTTATTTCATCATCATGATCCATTCCGCACAGCTTGGCTTTGGTTCCGTTGCATTCCGACGATTTCCATGATTTTGAGTTATTTTGAGCTATAAGTTAATTAAATTTACTAAGGAGGTCATATTGGGAATAATACTTGGAGGAACCTCTTAGTGTAGTAGCTCATTGGAATCGGAAGGAACAACACTATAGGATAGAATGATGAGAAGTGATTTTTAGTGGCCAGGGAATCCACAAGGAGAGATAAGGTACTTTTCAGAGGTAAAATGGTTAATTAATTAATTAAAGTGATTTAATTAATTAATTAATAATTAAATAAAGTAAAAGTCACTTTGGAAGGACAAGGTGAGCAGAGAGGATAAAAGAGAGACAAGGGTCTCTATTCTCTCATTCATGTTGTTTATCATTTTGATATCTGGCTTCTTGCTAGTGAGCCCATGCACTTGGGGATTTTGAGGGTTTTGACTTAACAAACCCTAGAGATCATCTCGGTGGTGAAATATCTCACCCAAATTGGTCCAAGCTTGTTCACAGAGGTGAAATATTCCTCTCTCACCATTCTACATCAGATCTACTCAGCTTCAACGGGGTTCTACATCAACCACGGGTTCAAAGAGAGATAGGGCGCAGCTTCAGGAGAGTTTTCAGCAGGGGGCGCACCATCTTGAGGAGAGGAGTTTGTTCCATGCATAGGAGAAGGATTTGGAGTAAACATACTTCTGGGTATTCTTTGTAGGGCCTAGGGCGCCTTTCCTATCCTTTTCTGGAGAAGGTTTATCCGCCGTATTATTTAGTGGAGCTCAGCACAGGTTCAGAGAGAGGAGGGTGCACCACAGATTGAGGATCTAGTCATTTGGAGGGTCAGATATCTATCATTCAGCCCGAGACTCTACCAAGGGGTTTCCAGTTGCCCGATCTCCAGTTTGGGATATTTTCTAGAGGGCTTGGAGGCCATCTTCTAGAGGTCGGATTCTTGGTCTTTTACAGCCAGGAGGGCACACTGCAGATGGATGATTCAACCATCTGGAGGGTTAGATATCCATCATTCAGTATGAGACTTTACCAGGGGGTTTCCCTTGGCCTGATCTACAGTTTGGCACCTTTCTTAGGGGATTCGACAACTTATTTCTTGGAGGCCGAATTCTTGGTTTGAGGGGATTCAGCCAGTGAGGGGTGCATTGTGCTAGGGAGATCTCCATATTTCAGCTGGGTTACGAGTTGGTTCATCTGGGTTTTTGGTCTATAGCTTGGAGAGGCTTTTGGAAGCCTGGATATTCTTCTATCTTGTATTTTGGTGGCCATATACTCTATTATCTTATATGTATTCCAGATCTGCTCCATTTTGTATGAAGACAACCATTATTTTGAATAATATCAGATCTGAGGTGTTTTGGGTTATCTCTTGTATTGTTGATCTTGCATCTTGTTGAGGTATGTTCCATTGCTATATTTATGTTGATTATTGTTGTAAACACACATAACAACCATCAGTATAAACCCTAGCACAACTCATAAGACTTAAGACTGCAAAGTGTTTGACGAAATGCCACAACCAGAAAACGTTTAAAAATTCATGGAAAACATAATGTTCTTGGCATCTTGGCTTGAGAACATTATAATTTACCACTAGTACTAATCATACTCATCTTAACATCAGCTTTACCACTCGTACTAATTATCCTCTTCCTCATTTCAACATCATCCTCTTCTTCATATCAACATCGAATCATTTTGTTGTTGCTTTACTTTAAGATTATGTACAAGGAAATTGTTATAGTAACAATAATTTACCAAAGTAGTTTGTAAATATTTGTTAGAGCAATGAGGCAGTTAAGGAGATTAGTGAGGTGGTGAGACAATCATCCCAAACCAAGGTACATATTTATTCTCATAAGATGTTAATTCAATGCATATTAAAGGAAAAGGTTGTTGGTAGAGTTAATTCAATGCTTAGTGTGAGGACTAAGCACTTCGTCACCGCCACAAGACTAAAAGGTGAAGTGGGGATTTGGGGAGCACAAAAAAACTGTAAATACGTGGAATACATAAAATCATAAACTTTGAAAATTTAGAATAAAATACAAATATCATGCGGAATCAATACAAAATCCATTACGATATACCATGCCTATTGACAAGTATAATAAGGAATATGTTAAGAAGAATATAATATATATATTATTAATATTAATTGACAAGTGTCATGCGCTCACATTCTTTCCGGGGTCTTTTTCGACTTGGCACACCTAAGTCGCTCGACACCTAAGGGTCGTGCAAAACCGCAAAGGTTCTCACTTGGCTTCTTGGCAACACTAAGGATACTTCGCTTGGTCTATGATTCTTCACCTAAAGCATACCCATACTCTTTTCTAGGTTATGGGAAAGTCACGCTCCTAGTCTGTGCAACTCGCTTGTATACTTAGACAAATTGTTACCAACTTGACACTTATTCATTTAATCATACATACATGAACATGTGAAACAAATAGAACACTTGCGAAACAAACAAGAGACACACAAATATAGTGTGGGCAACATAAGACGTTCCTAACACCCGACTAAGTCTTATTATTGTGAAACAATTACAATATGAGCACTACTAGCTCAATTTATAACTTTGGCATAGTCACACGACTCATCTCACATCACCAAGACACTCATACACATATTCACCCCACCAACTTCTCTATCACAACAACTTTCACAACTCCTGTGGTGCGCCCCAGACGTGTGCCCACACAAACCCACCATCACTTCAATGTCACAAGACTTCACCAAACTAACATAGACTTTGGATCTTCCTCATAGCATGCCTCAACCAGACTTGCGATAAGACTCCCCTAAACTTCCCTTGTGTGTCCCACTCTTGGTTACTTGTCTTCCATGTCTTTGCAACCCTGCCTTATGTTCTTCCTTCCTCAGAACTCTATGTTGGTCGCTTGACTCCATGCCTTTCTATGACACTATGCCTTCTTGGTTGTGCGCCTTGTGTTCTTTATATGGACTCCAACCATCTCTTTCACGAATCTCTGCGTCCTTTGGGGTGTCGTGCCCCTTCACGAACTGACATACCCAAACGAACCAACTCACCCCTTCGCGGACTAATGCACCCATGAACTCGTGTGCTCATTGAAACTTCGCATCCTTTCGGATTGACACACCCCATCCTTAGGTGTGCTCCTCATGATTACGTGCCCCAACCTCTTTGGTACACCCTTACCTTGTGCATTTCCTTGAATCAACCTATAAGATTCTCAGTGGGTGTGTCGATGGGGTCATTCAACCTCTCCATTGTGCCCGTGCTTCCAAGGGAAAGTGGGTCCACTCCTTGGGTGCATGCCCAAGTCGCCCCATCCTTGTCCAAATGCAACCCAAGTCCCCATCATCCATCACAAGGCAAGTGAGGCACGTGCCCCCTTAGGTTCGCACGTCACCATCATGTACCCTAGGTGCTCTTGCCCGTGCCTATAAGACTTCATCCACCCAACCAATCACATGTTCCTTGATCAACTTGTCATGGAGTATGCCCAAGGAGTGTACATGCTCGGTGGGTGTCACGGAGGGATTTACATCCTCCCCCACCTAAAATCGTTGTCACCCCGACAACATCCTCAAAACATGTTGTCTCCAATATCTACCTGAACTTGTGCCTCCATTGCGACTGAGTCTCATGGAAACCCCAAGTACCACCACTCGAAACCCCAAAATTTTCTGCGAAGTAGAAACCCCAAGTTTCCTACAAAATAGAAACCCCAAATTTCCATAAACCAACCTAATTGCAGTATGCTAAACTCTGCATGATCTATTTCTCGAGTCATTGTGGTCACTTCACCCAAATCCAAGGATGAAATTCACCCAACTCTGTTGCAATTCCGCATCGTGATGTTGTTTCCTTGCTTTTGTTTGATTTTGTTGTTGTTATCGCTACCTACTACAACTGACTATTTCCTTCTTCAAAAATGTTCCTAATAAGTGTTGAACTCCTGCGTGACTCATTGATGTGATCATACTACAACTATCTCAAGAATACTTCTACACATTGATGTCCCTCATGCCTTGGACTAATTGGGTAGCTAGTCCAATAGTCGCGCCCAACTCATGAGAATGTACTCCCCATGCCTAAACACAATCACTTCTATTTGCACCTCCATCACTCTGTCCAACCTTAAAGACTAAGGAAAAGTCATTCACCTTGCCCTTGGATGCAAAGTCGCCTCACTAACCCAACACATCAATATGATATCAAGCTGCCTCTCTGCAACCCAACACACCAACTATTGTTTTCACTGTGACAAAGTGAGGTCGCCTCCCTGCAACAAATCATTAAGTCACACTCATATAAATCTGCTTTAATGTCCACTTCCAAGGCGCCCTACACCACACTACCCTCTCCACAGAAATGCATATCTCCAAATATGTGATGGCACCTCTTTGCAAGGTGCCCAATACCACCCTACCTACTTCCTGACAGCATGCCAACTCCCTTTCTTCTTAGCGAATGGAGTGTACCCAATAGTTGCCACCAAGGCTATTGGCATACATAATGTCCAACTTGTGCTTTGTGCACAAGTATTTCAACACCAACCTGATTTCCTTCAGTGTGCATCCTGTAATGATCCCAAGCCATTATGCAAGGATCATCACTATTTTGGTGTCTTTTTAAAACTTTTTCTGAGTGAGGTATTTCGTCAAACACTTTGCTGATCTACTTTTTAGATGTGTTTATATGTGTGTATGCAGCAAATAACAGAAAGAGATAACCATGGAACATACCTCAACCATATGCAATAAGATAGACAAGCCAAAAGATCTCAATTCTTCTTTATTCATAAAATAGAGAAACCTGCGACAATGAAGATGTCGATCTAGAATGCTCAACAGATGGCCAAGAATATAGACAATAGATAAGAGCTGCTAAAAAATGCTCCCGCTAATACAAAAGATGCCTCCAAAGGCTAAATAAGAAATGAAGATCAATACAAGCAGATCTGAATGCCAAACTCTCTAGCTGAAGAATGCCACGCTCCAATAGAAGGCTGAAACCCTCAATAACTCGGCCCTGCTGCCAAAAGTGTCCAATCACCCTAAGAAATATGCCAAT
>ML813432.1:146781-168835 GCA_009831015.1 Picea engelmannii | reverse complement strand
TATATATATATATATATATATATATATATATATATATATATATATATATATATATATATATATATATAATATTTTGATCGATATATATAGTATTATTTATGATCATATATAATATTATTTATGAATGGATGAATTGTAAACAAAACAAATGGACATTGAACTCAACCTTAGGTTAAATATTGAAATACTTGAAACTAATCATAAAACTTTAAATATATTAATCAATTAAAAATGAGAAAAACAAATTATTTTATTATATAAAAAAATATTAAATCTTATACACAAATTTAAAATAAAAAACTAATGTAAAATCAAAGATAAATGTATTAATGCTTTGACATAGTTATATAATTTGTAGACTTAGTAATATGCAGTTAATAAACTAATGTAAAATCAAAGATAAATGTATTAATGCTTTGACATAGTTATATAGTTTGTGGACTTAGTAATATGCAGTTAATACTCTATACTCAAATTTCATTGTAATCAGTTGCAATAATAATTTAATTTTAAAAATATAATTTAATTAAACATTTAATATATGTGATTTGTATTTATTTATTATGAAATAAAAAAGTTATATAAAATTGTAGTTTATAATAATTAATATAAGTAATAGTTTAATAAGTGTCATTGCTAATTCTTATAGTATTTCATAATAATAATAATAGATATAATGTCCCCGAGGTGTAGGACAGTCGGTGACGGAGTGTGTTGTTAAGCCACTCCGTGATGTTAAAGTCACCGGTTCGAAACCTGCGGGGACAAAAAATCCAACCATGTTAAGGGTTGGTGTGGCTCAGGCCGGGTGCGATCCCCGCGTGATTTTGACGGCTTAGATGCCCCTGAGTCGCGGTTTCTCAAACCACAGGTTAATCGCAGGTCCTGCACAAATTAACAAACAAAAAAAAATAATAATAGATATAATAATTTATATTAAATAATAATTATTATTATATAGGATATTAATTAATAATTTATAATAAATTATTTTACTATAAATTAGATTATACCTTAATTATATGTTATATAAATTAAATTTACTTATTAATTATTAATTATAAAATATAATAAATTTATAATTAATATAAGTTAATAATAAATTTATAAACAATATGATGTTAACTTTAATGGATTAATTGGAATGATCAAGCACGCAACACATGATCACTTCGCTGCAATTATCATTCTTTTTTAATAGTATTAAATTTTGACGTGAAGAAGGAAGTCAGTGCCAATAAAGTGTGGACCTTCAGGTTGGCAGTCAAGCCTTATCATAGGCCTTGTCAGGTTGGCAATCAGGGCTTATCAATAAAGTTTCCTCAGATTGACAATAAGGCCTTACCACTTCAATCAAAGATTATATATCATTAGCAAAGTATTTAATGGTGATAAAACTTAGCGGTCGATTAGCAAAGGTTGAGCAATAAGACCTTAAAATTTTTAACCCAATAGTAATTTATATAAACAACAATAAATTTATTATTTAATTGAAAAATCTAAATTATTAAATAAGCTTTAAAAAACATAAAAAAATTTAAAAATAAAAGCAAAAATACTAACCAGACATATAGTTGCAAAGCAACTAGTACTTACCTAATTCATTAATCTTTCTTTTTAATTTTTTGGATAATAAAATTAATATTAATATTATTTTGGCATAATGTGATCGTACAAAGTAGTTAACTACTATGTAATCTTTGTCATTTTGTACCTTAATATAATAATCAACCCACGTAACCATCCTGTTTCAAGAGAATATGTGTATCGTTGCTTATATATGATGCACTCGTGTAACGTCAATGAGTGCTTCAATTCTTGGCATATTAAAGTTTATAGGTACATCAGATGTTGATGGTTGGTGGATCGTAGTGAGCACTCGGGTATGACAGGTAGGAGGATGGGACTTTTGAGATCTTGGAAAGGGAGTCAATAAGCTGATGGGTTGGACCCTGTTAGGTTTGGAACTAGGGTTTGACAGGTGGGAGGAGGGATAGTTTTTTGGAGGAGAAAACTATTGAAAAGGTTGACCTGGAGGGAACACGGTTCGACTTAACCTGCTATGGAGGAAGCTAAGTTGGACAGTGTCTTAGACTCGATGGATGATGCCTTTTGGAGTCAAGCGGACATTTATAAATCCGATCAGGAATATTGTGTAGAACTTCGTTTAAAAAGACAGGTAAAGTACAAACCAAATCCTTTGTTTATTGCTAATCCGTTGGATGAGACACTTTTTAGACCCTAGCTGACAGGAGGTGAAATCGAAGGCTGCTCGATGGACACGAGGTCCATCGGGATTATCGACAATTTATTTGAAGTGGAAGCGACGATATGGCTTAGGGTTTCACATTTACCAAAAGAAAAGAAGGGTTCAGGCCATACCTTCCCGTTGTCGCCGAAGTTTTGGCTTAGAACTGGAGAAATTTGTCTACGACCTAAAGGACTGTGCCTGGGGTTTCAACTATACAGGACAGAGCTTCAGTGAAGGGTAGGCTTATCACAGATAAAGGTTTTAGCAACAAAGCAAATATTGGAGGGACTGTGGGGTTTGATAGGAGACTCTGGGAGACAAAACCATGGAATCCTAGGAATCAGAAGGCAAGGATGGTGTTGGGACGAGACATGGGCTTGCAGGGGGTGTCATCTCTCTCTTTATGTGTGCTGGTTGGATGTTTCAGTCACTGGGCACTATAAAAAAAAGACATTTTTTGGTGGGTTGAGGAAAAATGGAAACCTTTGTTGGGCTATATTCTAGAAGTCCTAGTCTTAGTCCGTAGATGGTATTTCTTCCAGTTCAGAGAGGTGGTTGATGTGGAGAAGATCTTTGATCGAGTCTAGTTGTATGGAACTGGTAGTTTAATGCTAAAACGCTGGACTCATCTCTTTGACCCAGAAAAGGATCATATCAGATTTCGCCATTTATGGGTGTTATTACCAGGATGCCCTCTGGTCTTCTAGAATTTGGAGGCCTTTAAGGCGATTGGTGACTCCTTAGGAAAATTATTTCATGTAGATCCACAGGTGTTATCAGGTCAAGATAGGAGATTTGGAAAGATTCTGGTTGAATTCGATTTACACCAAGTTTTGTCAGTGGAACTGGAAATTGATTGGTGAGGCTCTGTTTTTTTGCAAAGGTTGGATTATTAGGGGATCCCATTTAGATGCTCGATCTGCAAGGAAGTGGGGCACTTGGAAATTTCATGTCCTAGTTTTTTAAGAAACAGTTTTCTGGAAATGTTTTTCCCTACACATTTTTCTTCTCTTACTATGTATGATTTAGAGATTCTTCAAGGAGTCTGTTTGGAAAATCTTTGCCTGGTTTCTTCACATTCCATGTCTGAGCTACCAGTCTACTCTTTTTTGAGTAAAGATGTTAATAAGAATTTATTGAGGACAGTTAGTGTGGGGGTTGAAAAGGAGTCTTTTGTTGTTTTAATTAAGGAGGGTTTATCCTTGGGTAGTTCTTTAAGGGTTTCAGAAGGGTTTTATCTAGTGACAGGCCCCTAGGCTTAGAGATTGTTTCTTACAAAAAAGGTGGTACGTTTGACTGTAAAAAAACTCTAAGACCAAACCCTGAACAAGAGTCTCAGGAGGTAGAAGGGATCTTGTGTTCATAAACTATAGCCACTACCCCGGATGGATTGAATGGAAAGTTCCTATTGAATGAAGTTGGTTTTGTTTCTTGTGATGACGCAACGGTTTTTGTGGAGAACCACAATGTTTTTTCACAGTTGGAAGTTTTTGTTCAAATAGTGGTTGATGATTCCTTAACAACCTTTATCCATTCATATAAAGAGGTTATGAATCGTACTCCTCTCTAGATCTACTTGAGGGGGGGAGAACTCATCGTCGTCCTATTCAAAGGAAAACATAGATTTGGTGACTGAAGGTGATGGAGTTTGTAGGAAGAACTTGGGGCCATCAATTTTGAAAGGAGTTGCTTTTGGAGGGTTGGAGACGGAGTTTTCCCCTTTAAAAACGAGAAGTGCGAGAAAATTGGGGAAGGAGAAAGAAAACATTGGATTCACAAGTTTGTAGGTCTTGGAAGGACCAAGGGCGCTTAAAGCTTAGAAAGCCCTTGCAAGGGGTAAAAAATGATTATAGCTTCCCTAAATGTAAGAGGAGTGGGGGGTGCTCCAAGGTTTTTAGCCCTCAAACAATTGTTAGAAATGGTTAAACCTGTTATTTTATTTATTCAAGAAACTATGGTTAGTGAGCACAAAGTGAGGGAGATTTTTGCAAAACTTTTACCCATGTGGAAGTTTCGTGGGGTGAATTCAAATGGTTTATCAGAAGGTTTGTTATCTGCTTGGAACTCGAGGAAAGTTGATTTTAATGCTTTTTTGACCCGTGCAGGAATCTTATTGGATGGACTTGTTAAGGATCTCAACAAAAGATTGAAGTTGGTAAATTGCTATGATCCTTATGGAAATAGACAAGATTTTTGGGACTTTGTGAAGTTGGATGGTCTACTGAAAGAGCATAACTTAATTTTGGGAGGTGATTTAAACTTTACTATTTCTACAAGGGAAGTTTGGAGCTCGTTTCCTAGGATTGATCCGATGGTTTCCTACTTTAATCAGTTGTTTCAAGAAGAAGGATTAATAGACGTGGAACTTGTCAAATTTCTTCCAACTTGGAGAAATGGAAGAGGAGAGCAGGATTTTGTTGCTAAGAGATTGGATCGATTTTTAATTAATGAAAACTTGGCATTGTTTAGTTATAGATACAGGTATTGTGTAACACCCTATTTCCCCCAATTCATAATTAATCATAAAATAGGAATTTCCATGCTAATGCATGAGGAAAATGTAAATGTATTATTGTTTGAGTTGTCAATAACTGACTGTGGGGGTGAAGCCTTGAAAGCACTGGCCATGATATCACTAGAGGAAGAATGTGAAAACTATAAGAGAGGGTTCACTATGACAAATAACGCCAAATTTCCCTTGATGAGGATGACAACCTCCTTCGTATCCCAAGGAGAGATATCAGTTAATGAAGAAAGGACCGGTGGTTGAATTATCAACCAACCCCATGAATGGAAACATGGGCTGTCAGCCCGAAGTACCACAGGGACCTGCAGACCCGAGCTTCCTTCTGACAGAAGGAACAAGATAGGTCAACAAACCTTCCAAGGTAAGAGGGATACACATGGGAGAGGAGACACCGGACAAAAAAAAAAAAAGCGTAAGCTCGCAAGGGAGATGCACAGAGCTCTCCAGCGAGTCACGAACTGAAGGTTGTGAGCCTGATGCCGAGGAGCATCTGAGAAACCTCACCGAGGCCATAATCGAGAGAGAGAAAGCTCTGGGTTACAGAGAACGAGACCCAAACAGAAGCGGAAACAGAGGAAGAACCCTCGAGAAGTGTGAGAATTCCCTGGTGATATCATGGCTTGGCACGGGGGTGGCCAGAGTGCTAAGAATGAATGCCTCTGTGCAAGGAGTGGGCCCGCTTGGCCATGGAAACATGGGCACATTGGAGAGGTTAGATGACCCCATCAACACATCCACGGAGAGTCTAGTTTATACGAGCATAACATGTTGTAACTACAAATTACAAAAATAAAAAATTATCCGATTAGGAAGATCTTATTTATAATTTTTGTTGATTGTTTTGCATTTCTATTGAATGATATTTTTTGAATTTTCAGTCCTATCATTATTTTCAACTTTAAGAAGAATGCTAATATGGTCTTTAGTGATTATCCCAGTTTATAAATATGTAGCAGTCAGACCTATGTGTAGTGAAAGGGTTGTAGAAAAATCAATATAAATGCTTAAAATATGAATTAGAATTTTTAAAGAGTTTATTTCAAATGATAACACTAAACAACAACATAAGTTCATGTGCTTGTCCTTGCACTGTAAACTTATAATTTTCCCCTAAATTACTAATGATGCTTTGATTGTGGATATCATCTCTTGACTGCTCAAATTTGAAAGCCTTAGAGATTGCTTGTGAGGTATATTGTTTGAGTCTACCATTGCTATTATTTCTTGAAGTTTAGGGCTCTATTTATTGTTAGAGCTCTATCTCCACAAATGCTTATTTGTCATTTCCAAGGTTTTTGAAATTTTTCTCCAGCCTCCGAGTAGATTGAAGCAACAATGACTTCCAATTTTCCAGATGTGACATCACATATATTGGTGTCCAATTAGGACCTAGGCGAGTTTGTTGAGCATGATGCTATATAGTATATACATGGAAAACTCTTTGCACCTTTCCATGATTTATTTTTTCTTATTTTATCTCCCTATTTGAGTTCATTATTTGTTTCATAAAAAAACAATAGTTCATAACTTCTAAATAGAATTGCTCTCTCAGTCATAAACGTTCCTCATAGTTTTCATTGGTCATTGGTAACATATGGAAATTGTTGTTAATGTTTATGAGTTTCTTTGTTCAAATGCATCCAGATTACCCCTAATTGTTACATATTTCTAGAGAGGCTATTGATTCACAATTTTAATTTTTTATACATTTGAATGAATAAAACTCAAGAAGTACATTTTTTTATGCATAAACATTTGATTTTCCATGGCACCTCTGAAATCAACAACAAAGGCATGGAAACATGTGAAGAAATTGGATGGGTTCAATGGGAGACATGTGAAATGCAGATTATGCAATGTTGAATTTGTTGGGTCTTTAACAAGAATAATGGACCACTTACTCTCTATTAGTAATGGTAAAGGAGGTGGTGTTTAAGACTGCAAAAATGTGTCTGCAGAACTCAAGGAGACACTTCAAAATGATTATGATGGAATAAAAAAGTCCAAGAAGGTGAATGAAAAAACAACAACAATGCATTCAAGAAGAGATTTCAAGGAACTACAACCCATTTTCTTCAGGCATGGATGCAACTGGAAGTTTATCTCAGCCAACAAAATCAAGTGGGACAGCCACATTAAAATCTCTCCACCACCTGCTTTCCCAGCATTGCAATGTTGTTACTGGCGCTGGAGAGCCTGGCCTTGGCACTCTTGTTGTACTTGTGAGTGGTATTCCACCAAGCAGACACAGAGGGCTTCTTTTCTTCTGCCCCTTCTGCTCTCAGAGAGAGAGACTACAGAAAATACCCTACAATGGAGCGCTAAGCAGGAGTGAATTTCCCATACCAAATCAAATGGACATCCAGGGAGCCTGGCTTACTCGTGAGCAGCGGACCATTGTGGTATGTCAATACCACCTCCGGCTCGTCGACCAAACTGCCCAACTTCCACGAATGCCCTGCTGGCCGAATAACATTAACAATTGCTGAGAAGGACATGGATATATTTGTAGCAATCATAGATAAGATCACTATGTGGAAGAATTTGGCAGACGTTTGAGGCCGTAAAGCCGAAGAATCGATCTAGATCTAGATCCAAACGCAAACTATTGAGCCGAAGAATCGATCTAGATCCAGTAGAGTCGCTATGGAGGAAAGAATTGCAGGAAGTTGGAAAAAAGATGCGGTCTGGTAAAATTGAATTAGATGAGAGATTTAAATAGAGGATGAAGAAGTGGTCGCCCCCGAGTAGTGAGATTGAGATAGAGACGAAGCTGAGCATGATGGACATCGAGGATTGATGGTGGCAGTGCACAAGGGGTGTGAACTTTGAAGTAGATTTTGCCTCGCAATTTCGTCATTCCTTCATAGTTGTGTGTCTGTATGCGCTCCAGCTGGTCTTCGGTGGCTAGAAGTGGACAAAAGTCAATCACTACTCATCCACTCTCTTATTACACGTGAACTAAACTTTGATCCCTCATTGTTATTATTTTATTTCTTCAACTAAACTCAAAATATAAGTACACATAAGCATTAATTGGACTTTTTTTTTAAATGTCACACTTCAAAGAAGAGTACACGAAACCCTAACTACTCCGCCTACATCTCCTCCGCAGTGGTTTCAAACCTCTTTCAAGCCTGAACTAAGCCCCTCTGCCGCCACTGTTACTATTGCGCCTGTACTCGCATAATGAACTTCGAAAGAGGGGAAAAAGCAATGAAACATATGAAACCAGAGCAAGACGACCATCCTTTGAGCCGTCACCACACCTCATAGACAACCTGTTACAAGAAGAACAAAGCACATGGAAAATCATGGATATGGACGTTGAATCATCGCATCCAAAGGCATCTCAGAATTAGGTACTAGACAAATGTATCCCCCAAGCACCCATGGTAGGCGAGCACACCCAGTTCACGAGGGAACACGCCTTGATCGAGAAATTTCTAGGGATCTGGCCATCAGAAAGAGACCTCACGAAATGGATCAAGCACTCGTGGAACTCGAAGGGGGATTATGAGCTGCAACTAAGCTCTAAAGGATTCTTTACAATCATCTTCTATAGCCTGGAGCACAAAGACAAAGTCTTCGAAAATGGCCCCTACTTCTACAACTCAGTTGGACTATATTTGAGATTTTGGGCGGATCGCTTCTCCCAGAAAATGAAGACTTTTCCTACGCCCCAGTTTGGTTATGTCTTTACTCTCTCCCCCAGGAATTATGGCTTGAAGAAATACACATGGGTATTGGAAACACGCTAGGAAGCTATGTTAAATCCTCAGAAGCCACAAAACAGAGGAAATATAATTCCTATGCATGGATATGTGTCTACATGAACATCTCCAAAGCCCTCCCAGGCTCTGTAACCATCAAATACTAAGATGAAGAATGGAATCAGACAATAGACTATGAACACATCCCCTTTAGATGCCAGAAATTCCATGAACATGGGAACCTCTTCAGAGACTTCCCCCTCAACGCACCAATCCGCCCAACAACAGAGGAGAAACAAAAAGATGGATTCACTCAGACACCAAGCCGTAGAAGACCACCTCAGAAAAAAAAATGACTCAGCGAGGCAATAAGAAAATCTCTATCAACAATTCCGTCTAAGCACTCAACAATCTTCCGGAAGCGGAGGAAGTAGGAAACCCCCATATTACTTCAGATCTAGGCAAAGGCAAGGGCAATGAACAACATGCTCTGGATCCAATACTAGAGCAAATCCTACACCAGGATCTCGCGGCACAACGATGCCCAAGCACAGAACCCGAAGAAGGTGGTGGAGATACCATAATGCAGATCGATGAAAGGGAACTTGAGGACATTGACCTAGACAAGCTAGAGGAAACCTTCAACATAAAGGAACTACAAACAATTCCACTAGAGAAACTAAGGAAGGTGCACAAAGTCTTCACCGATTCCACAGTAGGAGCCACATCCCACTTAGGATTACACCTAGAGACGGATCCAGACCCTAAGCGAAATTAGAAGGAGGGCAAGCGACAAGGACGAAAAATGGCCCAACAACTAATCAAAGACGTAGAAAACTTTATGATCAACTCAGGACAAGTCCAGCGCCTCTCTGAAGGTTCTTTATCCTCGCCACACAATTAAATATGATGAAGATCATAACATGGAATATTAGAGGCCTTAATGGAAGATCCAAACAGAGGATCCTCTGAAACTATATCAAGGCAGGAAATCCAGACATCCTCCTACTTCAGGAGACCAAATGTGTTGGTGACATTGCCGAAGAAATACTCAAAAGATGCGAGAAACATTGTAATTTCACTTACATAGACTCAAAATGGGCAGCAAGAGGTTTAGCTATTCTCTAGAACCATACTATAGTCATTTTGGAGCCGGCCTTCTCAACAACAGGTATAATATCAACGTATTATCGAGCTATAGGTTCAAGCAAATCATGAGTCATCACCAATGATTATGGACCTCAACTCGCTCATGAGAAGGATCACTTCTTGGACAAATTAGACTACATTAATGCTTTAAGAGGACAAGAACGATGGATATTAGGGGGGCACTTCAATATGATTCTCACCTTAGAGGAAAAAAGTGGAGGCCTAAAATGTCTAGACCAAGATAGTGCCAATTTCAGCCACCTCATTGATAAGCTTCATCTAATCAACATTGAAACCAGAAACGACTCCTTCACCTGGACCAACAAGCGGGTGGGAACTCATCACATTCCCAACAGTTTAGATCTCTTTCTAATCTTGTAAAATCTAATGCTTGAAGGACCACTCATTGAAGCCAACATCCTTCCAAGAGCAGGCTTTGATCACTGGCCAGTGCATCTTTGGATAGACACTATAGCTACTTCGAAATACAAATCTTTTCACTTTGAGAAGTTCTAGCTAAAGCACCCAGACTTCCTGGAGCTTTCGAGAACTTGGTGGGCTCAAGAAAAAATAGAGCATGGCTCCCGGATGTACAAATTCCAGCAGTGCCTAAAAAACTTCAAACAATAACTTCGGGACTAGAACAAGAATGTTTTTGGTGATATCTTCCTAGCTCAAAAAAACCTTGAACAAAAACTAGAGGACATTCAACAAAAATCTATTATCTCTAGCTATTTGGAAGCCCTGCTACATGAGGAAGCCACCTTGAAGAAACAACTTGAAGAGCGTCACAAGCAGGAGGAAATCCTTTGGAGGAAAAAGTCACGAGTGGAGTGGTCAAAAGAGGAGGAAAATAATACAAAAAAATTCCACCGCTCCATGATTCACAGGCGTTACATCAATCACATTACAAAACTAGAGGACTCACAGGGCAACACATTTCTAGATCATGTTGACATTGAAGAGGAGCTAGTAACTTATTATAAAGAGCTACTTTCAGAACCTTCAGTCGACAAAATGCTCTCCATTCGCAAAGTGACACAACACATACTGACCCTTATTACTGCAGAACAATACATGGCCTTAATGAGACCAATCTTGTAGGAGGAAGTAGACCAGGCTATCGAGGAAATGCCCCCTAGGAAAGCCCTGTGGCCGGTTGGCTTCACTACCGATATTTTCCACCATTGGTTGCCGATGATCAGAGAAGAAGTCTGGAAACTTGTGGAGGAATCCCTAACCTCTGGGCAAGTACTCTCAGCCCTCAATGCTACCTTCCTCACCCTGATTCCAAAAGAGGAGCGCGTCACTAACCCAAAGAAATTTCAGCCAATAACACTATGCAATGTCATTTATAAAATAATAACAAAGGTGATCGCCCTCCGTCTCAAACCCATCCTTCCCCACATTATCTCAAAGGAACATACATGTTACGAAGAGGGGAGACACATCATGGACAATATCATCTTGGTTCACGAGGTGATTCACTCACTTAAATCCACGTGCACTCCAGGTATGCTTATAAAACTTGATCTCTCTAAAGCTTTTGATAAACTCAACTATAATTACATGCAGTCTCTTCTCACAACCTTTGGCTTCAGTGAAGAGTGGATAGCCTGGATCATGAAACTCACCTCTTCAACTTTTTTCTCCATACTAGTAAATGGGGTCCCATCAAGGCCTTTTTGTCCCTCTCGTGGCATCCGCCAGGGGGACCCCCTCTCCCCTTTCTTCTTTGTCATTATGGCTGAAGGTTAAGGATGCTACTTATCAACGTCGATCTCCAATGGTACACTCCAAGGGCTCCCAATTCATGGTCTCCAACCTCCAGCCTCGCATAGCCAATTTGTAGATGATACTATGCTTTTGAATACACCCACAACCAAGGAGGATGCTCAGCTCCAAACCATCCTCTCAGACTTTAGTGAGGCCTCTGGCACCACTTTCAATTTGGATAAGTCTCAGCTTTTCTTTCTCAATGCACCCCTTGCTATACATACATATATCTCTCACATTGTAGGTATCCCACACAACTCCCTTCCGTCCAATTATCTAGGAGTACCCCTAACAGATTCTGCGGCCCAAAATATCTCCTAGAACTCTCTCCTCCTCTCCATATCCAATCGCCTCAGCTCTTGGACCTTCAGAACCTTGAACCTCCCTGCCAGACTCATTCTTCAATGGGGGCACTCCCGTGGAAAGAAACAGTGGGAAACAAGAAGATTTGTATCAGTGACAAAAAGGACATTCTTCAATGGGGGCACTCCCCAATTAAAAATTTCACAATTAAGGAATCATATCAACTTCAGGAGAATTTTCATCAGCAAGCGAAAGATCACATTTAGCACATAATATGGAAAACTAAACTGTGGTCGAAGGTTTCGACTTTCCTTTGGATTTTGGTCCAGAATCGGCTTCTAACCTGGGATAACCTCCAAAAGAGAGGATTTATTGGACCCTCAATTTGTCACTCGTGCCAGCAACAAGAAGAAACAATGGAGCATATCTTTAATAATTGTCCCAATAGTAACATAATCTGGGATCAAGCCGCAGTCATCATGAGTCAAAGAAAAAGGGATCAAAAAAGTGTCGTCAATACTATTCGGAATTGGGGACTAGGTGACTTCAAAATCCCACTCCTCAATAGAATCTGGCACCTCATCCTAGGATTCATAGTTTGGTAGCTATGGAAAGAAAGGAACATTCACATCTTTTACTCCCAGAGCTCCACCCCTTCCAAAATCCGGGCCAGAATTGTGGACAACATCTGGGAAACTATTCAAACTCAATCTTGGTCTCTAGTCGACATTCCTAAAGAGCCATTGGAATCCATCATTCTTTCTTCATGAAAGAGGACAAGGTTCAAGGCCTCTCTCTATTTCTTCTCCCCTTACCCCTGCGGCACGAAGCCCCTCCATCTAGATTTGTCCACCCACGGGTTTCTAGAAACTGAACTTTGATGGTGCCTCGAAAGGCAATACTGGACCGACAAGTTTTGGGGCAGTCATATGAGACAGCATGGGGAAGATCCGACACCTACGCGCGGGTCCACTAGGATATGACACCAATAACTCCATAGAACTTTGGGGTCTCATCAGGGGAGTTCAACTAGCCTTGGATCTCAACCCACAACTTCTAATCATTGAAGACGACTCAAAAGTAATCATCACTCTAGTTACCAAAATTATCAATGGGACGGATCTGGAGAAAATAACACCCAGTTGGTGCCTCTTGGGCCCTCTCTCGCATCTTCAAACCCTCCTTAGCTCTACCCTCACGCTCATTACCTCACACGTAAGATGTGAAGCCAACAAAGTGGCCGACAATCTAGCTAATGTGGGAGTTACTTCCCAAGCTGAAATCCTCATTCTCAATCCCCAAAATCATCCAGACTCACAACTACTTAAACATTGCCAAGACTTACCCGTTAATATTACCCACCCCCAGATGGGGTGCCACCTAGAACTCGTATGCCACATGGTGTGCTGGAAGCAGGGGAAGTTAAAGCCCCTCGCCACCAAAACCCTCCCCAATTCATTTGACATGCCCCACATTTGCGCAGAGCAGAGAGGAGAGTGATGGGACAGTCCAACAACTCTTATGGTGGTTCACATCCAACTTACGGGAACTGGTACGATGCCCTCCACCCACTGCACTTCAGAATTCATGGCCTCCATGGCCATCACCTAGCTAATTATTACGCAAGGATCTTCTTGCTGCTGGTTTTATCTTGAGCTTTCTCCCTCATTCTCTCATTCTCCCTTGGCTAAGCCGACTTGGCTCTCCCATGCTTATGCTCTTTGCGTTCCCTCTCGCCCGAGCCTCTTCAGTTCCTCCTTTGTGCCTGGTTTCTACATGCCTCATGAAAGAGGCAAGCCCAAATGTGGGTTGGCCTACTATAGCCAAGTAGGTAGGCACCGTCGCACTGGTCCAATGGCTCTCCAACCCTCCGCAAAAGGAAACCTGTCCCTTTATCCCTACTCTGATAAGAACTAGGACATGGAAACCCAGACAGTGCCTCAGTTGCTTATCCGGAGCCCAATTATGGAGGCTGCATAGTGGAGGAGGAAATTCCTCCTCACTGGGTGGAGATTCCTCAACATTTGTAGGTTGTCGGTGATGAAAGGGCGACGCAGGAAGTTAACGGTGATGGGACGACACAATAATGCACCGAGGAGTTGGTCACGATGGGTTGTTCGGTAGAAGAGGAGCTTCTTCCACGACTGCTAGATTATGGCCAACATTTAGCCAACCCAAACATGGTAGATCCATAAATCCACTGGGGTGAATTCTGGTATGAACAAGAGGGACATAACATATCCAATGCAACAGGTCCTAGATAGACATGCCTCGCCCACAGTGTGCAGGCTCACGGTGGAACACCTAGACCTCATTTTCGAGATGAGGAGTGACCTCACCGAACAAAGGTATCATCAGAGCCTCCTGAGCAACCGCATGGATTTTCCTGTTCAATTCTTTTTCAGGCAAGCCCGCAAAGAGTCGCTGCCCGACTTGCTACCAACCTTATCCCTTCATCGTTAGCTAGGACGGACGCTCGGGTTTGCCTCATGTTTAAATTTGCTACTGTCAATTTTCTGGTGTTAGTTTTTTTTCTTTCATGTTATCAAAACAGTCTAGTTCAGATCGCATGTTCTAGTTTCCATTTTCATGGAAGAACAGGTGGCAGGTCTTTTACAGTTCTCAGATAGGCGTTATTAGCATGCACAGTGCCACATGTTCTGGTTTCCACACCCATGGTAGAACAGGGGGCAAGTCTGGTTGTAATCTTTTGACACATGTTGCTTTTTGAGCACAAGGTAATATAGTCTTTCTTTTTGTTTAAAAAAAAATTATAAATAAAGAAAAGAATTAAACTATATTTTTTTTCATTTAGTTTTATTAATGTTTTGTTGTTTATTTGAAATTGTTTTTTAAAGATAAAATTTGTCATTTTTAATTAATCATTAATAATGTAGAGGATTATTATTAGTTATTATGAAAAAATATATTCTTAATTAATAAAAAATATATATATATATATATATTATTATAAAACAATTTTTTTTTTCATCCTTTTTCCTTGAAGTTAAATTCAATTATTTTTTTTTATAAAAAAGTTTTGAAATATTTTAATAGACAAGATTCAAAATAGAGAAGATAACATTCCCTCCCACAACTACATAAACTAAACCTAATTAATTAAATATAATAAACTAAACTTAATTAATTAAATATAATTCCTTATTTATATGATAAAAATATAATATAAAAAAATTACGATGATTCAATTCCATACATAGAGATTTACATGAAAAAGATGCAATATCTTTAAATACACCTTACATTGTAATAATTGAGAGATTTACATGAGATAAATCTAACGCTCCATTTCCATGAAAACGGATATAATGCTCCAAAATATATTTGAGATTATGATAATGCTTGGATTTTAATAGAAATGATATAATGTTTCTCATGAAGATTTGATGTAATTCCATCTATAGAGATTTATATATGAATATAATGCATGATTTATATGAGAAAGATATAATACCTTTTAATAAGGATTTGGTACGAGATTTACATTACAAAGATAATAAAAGTATATTAACTTAGAATATATTAACTTAGTATAAGTATATATCATGATAATTATATTATATTTTATATCGATTTTATTATTTTATATTGATTATTTATAAAATAGGTATCATTGATATATATATATATATAGTGAAGAAGTTTTATTAATTAAAAGTAAATAGAGTTATAACAACTTTCAGATTATTCTGTCATAAGAGGAAATCAAGTTGATCCGGAGAGAAAATGAGTGAAAGTTATAATTTGGTATGCCCATAGTTTATAACAGGTTTTACAAAAAGACTAGTAGGGCCTTCCCAAAGGGAAACTAGTCTATGTCGGTGGTAAAAGTAGGACAAGAGAAACACTTATTGGTGCCATCTTACATCAACAAAATTCATAACTAGAAAAGCCACCATATGGAAATGAAGCATAATATAAACAACCATAACTAAGACTAAGAACTTGGATGTTGATGTCTAGGATCTAGGCTTGCACTCAAACCCTGTAAGAGCTGCCCCTAGTCATCAGAAATCACATTCTCCGGCGATAACACCCCATCTGGGGAAATCAAATCCTATTGATCTAATATGTGACAATCAACTATAAGGATATCGGTCGGAGAAGTTTCACAAACCCCATTAAGATCTCCCATTATTAAATTAACTCCTTTGTTGGCTAAACGATCAACCACTCTATTTGTGTCTCTTCTAACATGCAAATCTAGGAGGATTGGAATGGAACAAATCTCAAATTGAAGGAGAGTCAGATTGACTGCAAGTCACTAGTTGTTAGAGATCTTATTAGGAGAAGAAAGATTTTGGATTTTGGATTTTGAATAAAATTTGAATGACAAGTTGAGAGTCTCCTTCAACCATGACCTTAGAGTAATCACAACGAGTTGCAGACTCGTTGTGACCTCAACCCTTGGATTAAAGCCTATAACTTAGCTCCATTATTAGTGTGATACCCTAGACTGCTAGCAAAGAAGCAAAGAATTTTCCCTGAAGAATTTCGAAATACCCCTCCAAAGACTATTGGGCATGGGTTTCCTTTGGAAGCTCCATCAAAATTCATATTAATAAAATACAAAGGAGGTGGAAACCATATTATCAAGTTGGATAGAGAAGGCAGAATCAAAACAATCCTTCTTACCAAGAGAGAAAGATTGAAGTTTCAACTGTCCAAAATAAGTTTCTCCTTACTATTGCATGAAAGGTCCCCAACTATCTAGCAAGTGAGTCTTATGGTTTATTGAATGTTCTATTTGATGCGCTCCTAGACCATCAACCAATTCTTCTTAGTATCTTTAAAAATGTGTTGATTCCTTTCTTTCTAGGTCTCCCACATTACGAATCTAGGAAAGAGCTTCCATATCCTATTTAACACTGGGTTCTCCTAAATATTACTACGCTAAGAAGCCAAAGTATCCCATATGTTGTCTATGTGCCTGTCAGATTGTCAAAATAAGGAGGCCCCTTAATCCCAAAATTCAGAGATGAAGGAACACGATTTTATCAAGTGCTCTGTTGTTTCCCCATTCTAGCAACAAAGGAAACAAAAGGAACGACCAACAAATCCCCTATGAGAACGTTGATCCCAAGAAAGGATTTTATATTTTGCCACTAGCCAAAGGAACCTGGCAACCTTGGGCCAAAGGTTTGATTTCCAAATTTTATGTTATATTTCCTCCTTAGAAAGGAGGTAATGACCTGCTTTGATGTGATAAGCTTCCCATATATTGAAATTGCCTACTGGTTGATAACCCCACTTGATAACCTCATATATGGCCCCTCTCTCACTTGAATTTTGTGCAATAATACCTCATCTTCAAAGGGTTTTGTATTGATTCATATATCTATATTATTGTTAATAGGTGGACTTTTTCCAAATACCAAAAATGTATATGCATATCACATGTAAAAATAAATTTAGAATTATATCTATACTTATCAAAAAAAAATTAAATTTAACCTATTTTTTTTTTATTTCAAATATATATATATTTTTTATGAATTTATAAAAATAATTTAAAAATTATGATTTAAGCATAGAATTGTTCTATTCATATTTAAATTACATTGATTTTAGTGTAGAGTTATCATGTTTCTCCTTAACATTATAATTGATTTCGATATGTTATTATTAAGTTCTTTCTTATAATGCATTGATTCCTACAACTAAACTAGTGATAATGTCCCTTTTTATGGTGCATTGATAAACTAGTGATAATATCCCTTTTTATGGTGCATTGAATTTGGTTCTTTCTTCTATGTTAGATGGTATATATTGAGAGTAAAATCTTGAATACAACATAATTATGTGTCCTCGTAATGAAACTCAACTCAATATAGTGATATAACGCCATATATATGGATATTATATAGATGGATATTATTTGTTTTGAATGAATTTATAGATAACTTAAAAATTATGATTTAAGCATAAAATTGTTATATTTATTTTTAAGTTGCATTGATTTTAGTGTAGAGTTATTATGTTGCTCCCTACCATAATTGATTTCAAAATATTGTTATTAAGTTCTTTCGTACAATGCATTGATTCCTACATCTACTGATATAATCCTTTTTATGATAGAATCCTTATTATGTTGCATTGAATTCAGAGTAAAATGTTGAATACAACATAATTATGTGTGCTCATAATGAAACTCAATATAGTGCTATAACATCACATGATAGTGAATTTTTTTGTTTGTTTTCATGACACAAATTGTGATACATTAGAGGGACATTGTATTTTGTGCATCACACTTGTCATAATTTACCTCATAAAAATTGACATGCACTAGAACTTGCATCGTTGTTTGAATTATGTGATGAACTTTGTGTCATGTCTTGCATTATACGGGTCTATTTGTGTCACAAAGGTGCAACATGCAACATAGTGGTGCTCAGTTTTATGCCATTAACAAGTTGTCCTACATTAGGTTCATTCAATGCAATGCTTTCAATTAGGGCTTATACTATCTTGTTACATAGAAGATAGGCCAAGGCCTTTGCTACCATTACATACAAGGTATGCGATAGTTGCTCAATAGTATTGGATAGATTTGAATAAGCCAATTTCTTATCATTTATTTTTATTTTTTAATAAAAGACATGTCCAAATATTAACAAAGTGATTTTAAATAATATTATAGAGAAAAATTCAAGTCCCAAAGCTTTTAACATGGACAAAATAAAAGGCCACTCAAGTTCATGATTGGATTTTTTCAAGTCAATTTTAATGAGGAAAGCATGCGAGGAGAAGCCCATTGCATGCGCTTACATGTAATGATAACATTGTCCAAAATAAATTTCCCCCAAATGAAGCATGTTTCTTTAGGCTACATAATTTTAGAAAGAGTGTACTTAATGTAAAGAGCTAAGGCCTTAACTAAAATATTGAAAGAGACATTTAAAAAAGGGATGGGCCTCTAGTTTGTGATAACTTTGAGATATCCAATTTTGAATATGAACCAAATGAGGCCTTGATTAATGTCATATCCCAAGCACATTTTTTCAAATCTTCCTTATAAACTTGTAGGAGGTCTGGACCAACAAAGCCCAACATTGCTTGGTAGAACTTCCATAAGTATCCCTCCAATCTAGGAGACTTACCATTAACCTTTTGTTTTAGTGGTACAATCAACTTGTTAAGAGTTTATGTCTAATCATATGCTTTCACATGCTCTTTCGATAAGTGACACATGATAATGTTGAAAAAGTTTAGCATGACCACTTCACATTCCTTTCTATCTTTCTGAGATTGAAATATTAGTTGATAGTCACTAGTGAATTCACTTTTGATCTCTTTTTGACTAGTCATCCAACCAACTATAATTTTGAGGGCAACCATTTTTTCCCCAACCTCCTTATGACCATGGATTTGAAGAAGGCTTTAGTTGTCTTATCACATATCTTCAATAAGTGTAATTTGACTCTGAGTTGTGCCCTTTTAGCATTGGTTTCCTCCTCCACTTTTGAAAAGCACCTAAGGTTCAGTACTTGAGTTTATTTTTCTTCATCATAAAGGCTATCTTGGCGTAGATGATAAATAAATTCCAACTCATCTTTGATAGTGGAATGGTGTTTACACTACATTGAGGCAATCCATCAACTATATTTGTGTAGGAAGGCCAACATTCTAGAGATGGAATCCTCCCACTGGGAAATACATCCTTCATCTCCCTTGCACCTAGGCAAT
This sequence comes from Picea engelmannii, assembly GCA_009831015.1. Taxonomy (NCBI): domain Eukaryota; kingdom Viridiplantae; phylum Streptophyta; class Pinopsida; order Pinales; family Pinaceae; genus Picea; species Picea engelmannii. Next base: position 149,406 of record ML813432.1, on the reverse strand, counting down.
AATTTCTAGAATTGTTTATAGAAACAGTACAACTAGGATTTTGGAGATGTCGAGAACATCTATAATGAAACAAGTCTTGTGAAGTCTCCTTTTTTATATTTCTTGTGAAATTGAGAACTTGATAGGTTGATGGTTTGATAGGGTGCCCTCCCTGGGTTAATGGAATATGCTACCACCTAAACTAGCACCCTATCGGAAAGTCCAACCACAAGTGATAACTTGGGGAAAAAAGATGGGAACTCACCACTGTCACGTCAATACAATATAATCCCCTTCACTTTAGACTAGCTCCAAAGGCCAAGGGGGGTATCCTTGTCTACCAATGATAGATATATGAGTAAATACCTATAGTGAATTAATATCATGAAAGCTTATGATTTACTTAAATGAATCCACAATATGCATGACAATATACAAGTACAAGGATTCCAACAAGTGATTAAATGCCTTAAGATAATAATGTAAGATCAATAGCATAAAACCACAAACTATCCACTGGAGAGAAAAGAGTCAGGAGCTACTGGATGTGTTTACCAAATACGATGTAAAGATAAACAACAAATATAACTTCATATTTTCATTAAGATGATTATCATTTCAATAAATGATACTTTGAATAGGCTACTTAATACAAACCACTTTAAGCTACTTTAAATCACTAAGGAATTAATTCGGTTAGCTTAAATCAATGGTGCAATGTGTGCTTTAGGTGCCAGTCAATACTATGAAAAAATAGGGACTAACTTAAGGCTAGCCCACACTTCTAAATTTGTTTTAATGATAAATAATGAAAAATTCCAGATTTAGAGTGAAGAATAAACCATCGAAGAGAAAGATTTTGCACTTATATGCAAGACGTCTTGGACATTTTAGCTAGGGATTGAGATATGCAACAAACAAAAAACCCAAAGATATTATAATCAAGCTCACAATAGATATATCGATGTAATAAAAAAGAATTTGAAAGAGGAGAGTGAATTCCCTTAGGTTATCCAACTTTAGTAGTAGAATTCACCAAAACAATCTCCAAATAAATGATATGCAATTAGAATCAATTTGAAGATAAAATGCACCATTGTAAATGTAAGATAATCTTGTAGCAATATTCTAGTTAATGAAATATAAGCTAGGTCAATATGTAAATGAACTTTTAAGCCTAAAACCTAATTCTAGGGTTTCCTCAATTTTGATTTTTATTTATGGCGTGCACTTTTAAGATTTGAGAAATCCTTAAAACCAACCCCAAACAAGATAATTAAATCCTTGAAGCACAAAACTATTGGGTCGATTTGCCTCTTTCGGGCTTATAGATAAGAAATGAAGCAAGAACCCTTGATAAATTAGTCTAGGAAATAGAATGAACAGTGAACTTTGCACTATAGTAGGAAAGAAATCCAAATTGTGATTTTTCATTGATTTTATGTTAGATTTATTTCTAAACAAAAACAAAAGATTTAATTTTTGGGGTTTAATGGTTGGTTCTTGGGAGAGGACGAGTGCCTTATTCCAACTAGGACTTATGGGGTCTACCTTATCTTGATGGATTAGGACTAAGACACTAAAACCTTAGTGTAACAACCCAATTTGATTAATTATTTATCATAGTTTTTAATTTAAATTTAGTTAATTATTAAAATAAATTAAATGAGTCTTATTATTATATTATTATTAAAAGGTAGGTGAAGTAATTATTGGGGGGATAAGGTTGTTGGGGAATTAATGAGGGGGATTTGAGGGAGGAGGATAAGGAAGAGGGGGAGGACTTGGAAGAGGGGCCTTTTGTTTTTTGGGAAAATTGGAGAAGAAGGATGAGGAAGAAATTATGAAGGAGATAGGGAGGAAGGAGGAAATTGGAAGAACAATTGTTTTGGGAACTCTAACAGGGCACTATTGTTGCTGGGAACTTTGGGATCGGGGGCCAGGAAACCACAAGGATTCCTGGATCTAGGGAGCCAGAGAGACTGTTCCTAGTTGGATGGGAGGTTAATATTTAGTTGGGCAGTTTGGGCAAGCAAAAGAACAAGTGAACTAGGGGCTAAATCAACCAACCTGCAGGTGGAGGTATGTATTTTACCAGTTGGTCTGGTATCATTATGTTGTCGTTATTATGTTATTGTTGTTATTACTATGTTGTTATTTCTATTATGATGTTGTTGCTTATTCTGGTATAAGAAAATCATGAAAGAAAAACCATAAACTAAACTTCAGTCATTAAAATATGAGATTATAGAAAATATTTATTTATTTTGAGCCTTGAAATAGGTAGGCCTTACAAATGGTATAAGAGCCCGGTTTCAAAACTGAAACCTAGGGCTTGAACACGCACTTAGTTGTGCAAACCAGTTCCTAAGATAGCTTGCAACCTACAACCTAGAAACCATTATTTATAGGCCTTAAACCCTCGAGGATAATCCAAAAATGACCCACAAAATAAAACTACTCAAGAAATTGAAATCTCGATGAAGAGAGGGTATAGAAGGAAAATATATCATGTAGCTTATGTAGCTTGTTCCAACCTCTTGTTCCTTATTGCAGAGCTACTTGCTAACCTGTAAGAAACTTCACCTACAAGAGAGACAAAAAAGTAATAAATACCAGTTTTTTAAAAATACCAAGATGTATGTA
>ML813432.1:130090-146690 GCA_009831015.1 Picea engelmannii | reverse complement strand
ATCGAGAGTTTAAACTAGCACCAGGCACCAAGGAGAGAGATATACCCCAAGAGAGGTAAGGTCATGTGCTTTATTACTATGCGTAAGGTTAAATAATGCCAACATATATATAATAACCCATATCTATTAGCTCTAGATCCAGGGTTGAGTTGGATTTATGAAAATTTCAACCTCTGTTATACCAAAACAAAATCTCCATACCAAGGTTCAAGCTCGAGTCCCAAATATCCATGCCAAGGTTCGAGCTCGAGTAACAAGGCAGCAATCGACAACGCCTACACAAAGCGCCAAGTATAGAGCCCAAGGGCCAATGGGCAATGCACTATGCATTTTGGCGCCTCCTCATCCTCAGAGCGAGTTGGAAAGAATGGTGCCCAACCAAGAGAGAGCCAACACCTCCCAAGACTGAGCAATGCACCTCCAAGCCCAAGCATCCAACCCAATGCTAGATTTAAGCACTTATGCCAAGTGCCCGTAGGTCCATAGCTAACGCACTACGCACCATAGCCTAGCATCGGAGAGGAGCATAGTGCTTGCAAACAATTGACAACATGTTTCAAGGCATCGACAACACCCAACAGTCCCTCCCTGCTTTCCTTGCGTTATCCCTCTACGCGTTGGAAACTACCATTGCGCCAAAGCCCGAGCTCAAAACCAAGTTCCAATTCGCAACCAAAGCACTTGAGACCAAATGCCAAGACACCAAGCCAAGAGGAGGAGATCTCACGAAGGAAGCCCACAAGGGGCGACCACTACACACCAGAATCCATAGTTGTGTGCCCAGAGGTGAAGGAATAGGCCATTACACGCAGAGGTGAAGGAAGAGGTCGGCCATAGCCATTCCCTCTAATCGGTCGGCCCTGGTACCAGGGGTCGTGCTCATTCACCCCAGACAAAGCGCAAACCCTAGCTGAGAAAATGATAAATGAAAATGAACAAGAGTGCTTTAGTGAGTGGTAGGGTTTCGAGAGATGGGGAAATGGGAGGGCGGGGCACATGGTTCTCATGCGAGAACCCACATTGCCCACCCTCCACTTCACATTTAGGGTTAGTTTTTTTTTTCTTATTTTTTATTTTATTCAAATAAAATTTAATTATTATTTCTTTTTTCTTAAAATAAAAGTTAATTATTTAGTTTAAATAGTTTATTTATTTTTAGTTTAAATAATTTAGCTTAATTATCTATTTTTTTCAAACTAAATAATTAAAAAATAGATAATTAAATAATATTTTATATTATAATAGAACAAGGAATAGTGAATAGATTTGGTAATAGTAACATTAGATCTAAACATAATTTAAGGTTAGGTTAAATGATTAATGTCAATCATTTTTATGATTAAATTAATATTATAAGTTAATAGTGTTAACGAACGTTAATTAATAAGATTAAGAGGGGAGCTTACAACCAAATTTAAAGGATCAATTATATAAGAAGCTTTATAAGGAAGTAAAGTAATAAGGGACATGGTTTAACGCTTCATTAAATGTGTAAGTTAGGGTAATTGATGAGTACAATGTAGCGCTAACATAGCTAGCAAGATAAGGAAGTTGGTAGCTTACCCTAACAAAGTCACCAAGCTTAGAGGCTTTCGACCCCGACCTTTAGCCACTTACCCTATGTTTGCAACTATAAGTTTGAGTGAATGTGAAATACCTTAAACTCTTCCCTGATAAGCATTTGGTTTGATGCAGAGTTAGTTATTCAAGATTGTTAGGACTCAGGGAAATCGAGGTCGAGGGGCATCATCGCAAGGACCTCCAACGTCGGTGCTGCCACCACCATCGCCTGAATTAGCTCTCATTTTGTGCTCTTTAGGGGTTATTAATGAGACATTAAAGGGACCCAAATCAGCAGATGTCGAAGTCAAACCCCCAACATCTGGAGTGGGTAACCTAAAGTGTCAAGGGACTTAGAGGGAGGGCGTCCACCAGGGGACATCACCAGAGAACTACAAAAGATCAAACTCCTAGAGTTTACTGGGGGTCGTGCAAGTGAACATGCAGAGGCATGGTTGGAAGGAATTCCATGATGTTTCGCCTTAAGAGATTATGCTTCCACATCTAAGGCGAAGATAGCAATATTTCAGTTGAGGAACAATGCCTTTAACTGGTGGGGTAATTTGGAGAGGCAGTTGCACCTTACCCAAAACATCGTCTCATGGGAGATTTTTGAAGAAAGGTTCCAGAGGAAATATTTTCCTGCGTACTACGAGGAACAACAAGTAGGAAGATTTCATGCTTTAGTTCAGGGAAACGTGACCGTGGAAGAGTACAAGATCAAGTTCATGGAGTTTGTGAAATATGTCTCGTACATGGATACCGATCAACGATAGGCAGAACATTTTGTGTATGGGTTAAACCCTAAGATAAGGGCCATGGTACGGATGTGGAAACCATCGTCAGTAGCTGAAGAAGTTGAAAATGTCCATTACGCGAAAGAGCATATGAGCTTAAACAGAGGTATGAGATCACCCATTACACAACATCTTGGATTCATGGGGAAGGCCCGTAGGACCCTCTCTAGGGGAGGAAGCTCTAGGCCACCTCCTTATGGAAATAGAGTCACACCTAGAGTAGTTACAACATGTATTTCAATGGCAGCAAGTGCAACATCCTACTCATCGCCAACAACGCAAGAAGGTCCATGACCTTCTCAGGGAGTAGCAAGTAGGGGCAGGGTTTCCAAAGGAAGGAACTCATTTCAGAGACTGTCACAGGGCAGTGTGCAGGTTCCATCTCGTGTTACTTGTTGGGGGTGTGGAGGACCCCATTACCAACGTGACTATCCTGAGTCACAATTAGGATTTGTGCATAGAGAAGGAAAGGCCTCGATGGGAAGAGAGAGCAATAGCCACCAGATTTATGCAGCGGTTAATAATTGTGAGGCAGAACATCAATCCATGGTGGTGGAGTCGTAAGGTATGCTAAATCATGTCAATGTTAAAATTTTATTTGATTCTAGTGCTATAGATAGTTTCATTTCACCTTGTGCTTTAGAAAAGTGTGGTTTGGAAGCCTACGAGCACGATGACTTTAAACAAGTCGAGATGGATTCGGGATAAAAACAAGTAGTAGGACCTAGCGTCGATCATTGTCTAATAGACCTGGGAGTGTGTACTACTAGGTTGAAGGTGTACGCCATTTCTCTAGGGATGTATGACCTAATTATTGGAATGGATTGGTTAGAAGCCCATCGAGCTATGGTAGATTGTTTCGCGAAGAGGGTGCTTTGTGTTGAAGATGAAGCACAGTCACTAGAGATCCAAGATATACGGAGGAAGTTGTCTCTACGCTTTATCTCGACCATGAAGGTTAAACGTTGCATGAGGAAAGGTTGTCGATTATATGTAGTGGAAGCATTCAATGAAGGGAAATGACCCTCCTTGGATCAGTATCTAGTATTGTCGGAGTTTAAGGATGTTTTTCCTAAAGAGTTTCCAAGGTTACCTCTTGAGAGGGAGCTTGATTTTACTATTGAGCTAAAACCCAGTGCGGAGCCAATTTCCAAGACACCATATAGGATGACAGCGCCAGAACTTTGTGAGTTGCAGATGCAGTTGAAGGAACTACTTGAATTAGGGCTAATAAGTCATAGTGTCTCACCTTGGGGTGCACCAGTATTTTTTGTCAAGAAGAAGGATGGTTCCTTGCGACTGTGTATAGATTAAAGGGACTTGAACCGTGCTAGAGTGAAAAATAGGTACACAATGCCACAAATAGATGACCTCTTTGATCAGATGAAAGGAGCAGTAGTTTTCTCGAAAATCGATCTACGATCAGGGTATCACCAGTTAAGGATTAAGGAAGGTGATATTCCTAAAACTACATTTCGAACTCAGTTTGGGCATTACGAGTTCGTTGTAGTACCTTTTGGTTTGACCAATGCACCAACAGTATTCATGAGCCTCATGAATGGTGTATTTAGAAAGTACTTAGATCACTTTGTATAGGTCTTTTTGGATGATATCCTCATCTATTCCTAGAACGAAAGAGAACATGAGGAACACTTGCAAGTGGTGTTGTCATGCCTTAGAGAGAACAAATTGTATGGAAATTTGTCGAAGTGTTCTTTCTTCCAGAAAGAAATTTACTATTTAGGTCATATCATTTCAGGTGAAGGAATCTCTATGGACCCAGAAAAGGTAAAGGCCATTATGGAATGGCCAGTGCCGAAAAATGCTCATGAGGTAAGAAGCTTCATGGGGCTAACGAGTTATTATCGAGGGTTTTTGGAAGGGTTCTCTAAGATAGTGAAACCCATAACCACCTTGCAACGCAAGGGGGTCAGGTGTGAATGGACAGAATAATGTGATATTGCATTCATCGAGCTTAAGAGGTTACTAACTAGTGCACCAATTCTACAAGTGTCGGATATGGAAAAAGACTTCACAGTCTGCAAGGATTCCTTGAAGCAAGGATTGGGGGAAGTGCTAATGCAGGATGGGGGAGTGATAGCGTATGCATCAAGAAACATGAAGAAACATGAGGAGTTTTATGCTACTCATGATTTAGAGTTGGTAGCTGTAATGCTAGCTCTGAAGCTTTGGAGGCATTATCTAGTGGGTCGAAGCTTTGAGCTCAAACAAACCATGAAATCTTAAAGCATATCTTCACTCAAAGGGATCTCAATGCTCGACAGAGGCGATGGAGTGATTTTATGAGTGAGTATGATTTTGGAATTTCGTACATCAAGGGAAAGGAGAATGTGGTCGCGGATGCCTTGAGCAGGAGATAGCATGTCTTCTCCTTGGTTCCCTTAAAAGTTAATCCGAGGGAGCGGGTGTTGGGGAAACTTCTTGGAGATAGTTGGTATTTAAAGGTTACTTCATCCCTCCAGAATGGGAGGCAGTTATATCCAAATTATGAAGGACATATCCTAGAAGAAGATGGATTATTAAGATATCAGGGAAGGATGAACATCCCCGAAGGTGGGGATATTTGAACCATCATACTCAAGGAAGCCCATAGAGTAATTTATTGTGCACATCTAGATGTGAAGAAAATGTACGCAGACATGAAGAAGCTTTTCTTCTGGGTAGGAATGAAGCATGATGTAGTCCATTTCGTTGCCAAGTGCCTAGAGTTTCAACAAGTGAAGGCTGACCACCACCCCCCGATAGGTCTCCTACAACCGCATGATGTTCCTATGTCCAAGTGGGAAGTCATTTATATGGATTTTGTTGTGGGATTGTCACTCACATCTCATAGACACAATGGCATTCTTGTGATAGTTGATAATTTGACCAAGAGTGGTCATTTTATTTTGGTTAGAGACACTTATGATGTCACTAATGTGGCACGCATGTTTATAAGTGAGGTCATTCATTTGCACGGGTTACCCAAGAAGATCATTTCAGATAGAGACTCCCAATTCACATCTAGATTTTGGACAAGTTTGCAGTCAGCACTGGGAACTCAGTTGAACTTAAGCACAACATATGATCCCGAGACAGATGGGAAAACTGAGAGACTAAATCAGGTTATGGAAGACATGCTTAGGATGTATGTTATGAATAGTCAAATCCATTTGGAGAAGTACCTACCTTTGGTAGAGTTCTCCTACAATAACAGTTTTCATAGCTCCATTGGAATGCCACCATATGAAGCTCTGTATGGAAGGCCATGGAGGACATCGTTGATTTGGGAAAGGTTAGAAGACCGAGTGAGAGTTGGGCTAGAATTGATTAAAGAGATGGAGGAATAGGTGACTCAGATTAGGCAGTGACTAAAGGAAGCACATGATAGACATAAAAGTTATGTTGATGCACATAGGAATGAACGAATTTATAAAGTGGGATATCAAGTTTTCATTCGTATAAGGCCTAATAAGAGTACCATTCAGTTCGGGAAGGGGACAAAGTTGTCGCCTCGATTTATAGGACCGTTCAAAATCCAAGAGAGAATTGGACCTGTTGCCTATCGTCTCGTACTGCCGCCCCAATTGCATAAAACTCATAATGTTTTTCATGTATATGTTCTATATCATTATGTTGTTGAGGAATCTCATAAACTGAATTGGAAGGAATTGCAAGTATCGGACGCGAGAACCCTCACAATCGAACCGTTACGCATATTGGACCGTAGGGTCCGACAGCTCAGGAATCATCTCGTAGACCAAGTTAAGTTCCAGTGGGACAAGTATAGCCCGGGATCTGCTACTTGGGAGGATGCAGAGACCTTATGATGAGATCAGCCCTCACTTTTTTGACCACCTCGAGAATATGTTTCCTGGATGTTGGGTGTATGTAATGCCACCTTTTGACTTAGACAACGAGAATTTCCTCAAGGCCTAATCATCTTTATTTTCTATTCACTGTGAAACTACTAATGATACACTTGAACTTTTAAGACATATGAACCTATGTGAATGTTAATTCCTTGAATGTTTAACGTTATTTGAATATGATGGATATTATGCAATCTATTTCTAACTTGAAATTTTTTATATTTAAAGTTGTTGGTACGTGGATACCGAATTGAGATTATGATTAAATGCATTTACAAGATGATAATGCATGGATATGTATGGTTTTGTGTTATAGACTAATATACAGGTCAATAGGCTATGAAATAGCCAGAGAATAATGATGATAAAAGGTTGATGTCGTGAACATTGACCAAGAAACAGTATGGTATGAATCGTGTATGTGAAATTATATTGGTTCAAATGCATTGCTATGATGTGTGGACAAGTGCAGGTTTTTCAGGTGGCAAGACTATCCAAAACTAAATATACGATGACAAAATTCCCAGCAACACAGTGCCACTGTATGGTCCAGGGTATGGTGTTGACCCTAGTTCTATTAGGAGGGGTGGAGGCATTTCCCATCGTGTATCCTCTGAAACCTGGAGTCATGGGAGGACGATGTTATCTCACACTCCCCTAGACGTGTGATGATGACTGCCAATTTCTTGTTGGGGAAGCTTGGTCAAGAGAGTTGACACTTCCGCTTACGGGTTCTATCTGGAGTTAGGTCAATATAGTTGACTCTCCAAGATATTCCAATAGAGGAAGGATAGGGATGGAAGATGAAAGTAGGTTAGGGAGGAAGGATGACTAGAAGTAGTTGAGAGTGTGTGGGGCTTTCACCTTATGGTAGAATTTCTTGATTTCATCATTTTGAAAAATATGCATATATGTGTATTTATATTTGCTTAACTTAACTACAATTCTCTAAGTGAATGTTGCTTGTGCTCAATTATTCCAATTGAGGGATTTCACAAACATTTTAAATGGTATATTATCTTTTATTAAATGAATGGTCTTGTTGATTGGATTGGACACATACAAGAATTACTTTAGGAGTGATAAGTGTTGTCATTAGTGCATGTGTGAGTCTTGTATGTGCTAGCTACACATCCATGCCTTGCACATGTACACTAGTATGTATAAGTGTTTTAAATTGATGATGTTGTTTATTTGATGTGAATCATGTGTCATTACCCTTGTATTGTAAATTACTCTAACTTCGATTGAGAGTTTCTTGAAGGGTGGGTGTATGTAACAACCCAATTTGATTAATTATTTATCATAGTTTTTAATTTAATTTAAATTTATTATTAAAATAAATTAAAGGAGTTTTTTATTATTTTATTATTAAAAGGTAGGTGACGTAATTAATGGGGGGATAAGGCTGTTGGGGAATTAATGGGGGGGATAAGGTTGTTGGGGAATTAATGAGGGGGATTTGAGAGAGTATAAGGAAGAGGGGGAGGACCTTGAAGAGGGGCTTTTTTTTGGCGGGGGGAATTGGAGAAGGAGGAGGAATAAATTTTGAAGGAGATAGGGAGGAAGGAGGAGATTGAAAGAATAGTTGTTTTGGGAACTCTCACAGGGAACTGTTGTTGTTGGGAACTTTGAGCTCGGGGGCCAGGAGACCACAAGGATTCTTGGAGCTAGCGAGCCAGAGAGGCTATTCCTAGTTGGATGGGAGGTTAATATTCAGTTGGGTAGTTTGGGCAAGCACAAGAACAAGTGAACCAGGGGCTGAATCAACCAACCTACAGGTGGAGGTATGTATTTTACCAGTTGGTCTGTTATCATTATGTTGTTTTTGTTGTTGTTACTATGTTGTTATTTCTATTATGTTGTTGTTGTTTATTCTGGTATAAGAAAATCATGAAAGAAAAACCATAAACTAAATTTCAGTCATTAAAATAGGAGATTATAGAAAATATTTATTTATTTTGAGCCCTGAAATAGGTAGGCCTTACAATTAGGGGTAAATTAATCTCCTATCTAATCAATATAAGGTATGCATACCAAGGCCCTAAAAGAAGGGGTTCTCAAAGGAAGCACCTTCACCAATAGGATCAACTATAACTTGATAAAAATACTAAATACCCTTGCTAGGGATCTAAAGGAAAAACAAAGCAAGGAATTGAGCACTTACCAAACTAATAAAGGAAGGAGGGAGGGAGGGATTTCCATAAAACATATTCCCTCCAAGTGGTAGTCTTACCCCTCCAATGGATTGACATTGAAAGCTTGTAGTAGTCTTGAGCAAACACAACAAATATTTAATGCACCAAAATAAACCAAGAAAGAAGAGCTCCAAGAATTGACACCAACACCTCAATAGGTAGATATTCAACATAATTGCATTCTCAAAGAAGCAGCCAACAAAAACATCAAATTGGAATGAGAGGAGGAGGCTTCATCATCCTTCTCATTCAATATTATTTTCTATCTCCTTAGATATAACCTAGGAGAACTACAAAATTGACTTGTCTTCTAATTAACTAAAAGAGAATAATTCAAAATATAATGAAGATGTGTCACATGTACAATAATTCCTCCAAGGGAAGCGGGTATCCAACAAAAAGAGGTTGAATAGGGTCCAAAAAGCCTCAACATCTCTCCCAAATACAAGCGAAGACCCTCAAAACATGATAATCTGCTCTTCCACCGAAGAAAAGTCCAACAAGATGCCAATGTCTAGCCTCAAAGCATTGAATGACCACACATGTGGGGTAAATGAGGTCCAAAAAAGAGGATGACACCTCCAAATAAGTTTCAACATCCATATGTGAAGTCTCCAAGGTGAAAGAACATCCTCACATTATGCAAGCAACCTCCACAAACTATGGAAAGACTCTCTCCAAGTCAAAAGATGTCCACACATGCCAAAAAAAATATTAGAATCGTCCTCCAAAGGCGTTGGCCCTCAAATCAAGTGAAAGATGCCTTGGAATGTGATCCGGATTATTTTTTAGAATGAAATGAAAGCAGAGATGTTACAATGAAATACACATAAATATTGCTAGAAACAAAGAAATACAATAATACACGATTTTTGTTAATGAAATAAATGTACAAAGACTGTAAAAATACATAGTGAAAGACTCACTAGAATGGTGGCAACTTATCTCTGAGAAGAGATGTGACGACTAATCACATTTGAAAGAAGATGATTGATACAATGAGGGTACAAAGGCCTTTTTAACATAAGTAAAATCCAAAACCCTAACCTCAGAAGATGAAAAGCCAAAAGGTTTGTAGGCCTCGATGGGGGTAGTTGATACGTCAACTTCCCGAGGGCGTAAATTTTACATACGATCTCCATTTGGGGTGCTCGATACACCGTTTGAAAGGTCTAACCGAGAAGAATGAATTTCAAGTGGCCTAGCCCAGTGTCATGGGCCCGAAATCCCCCAAAAACGTCGTTTAGGGCCTCAAAACAGCCCCAGAAGTTTGGAAGCCACAAAATTATCGAAAAACTGCTAAGGTGGAAAATTGTTTTTTGAGCCAGTGAAATAGGTGGGTGGCCACTGATATCCACCTGGATAAGAATGAATGAATGAAGAGGGAGCTCAAGGATCTAGGACATGGCATGTCAAGAAGGGACCCCATGCATGTAGAAATAGCCCCAAAATGTCTTGGGCAATGTGACTAGTGCCTAAGGATTCGTGTACTACCTCAAGATCTATGAAACTACCATGAACCATGTCTTTGCATGAGAAATTGTAGAGTCATATCCAAGATTCCATGAAAAAAATGTGACGAATACATAAAGGGGATCCATGCTTAGGCATAAGATAAATGTGATCTCATAGGTACGAGAAACTTTACAACATGGCCGACGTTTTTACATAAAGTGAAGTGAAAAATCCTAGAGGTTCTCTAGGTCATGTGTCCTAATAGATCTATCCCAAGACCCTAGTGTGTATCTACTACTCAGGCCATAAAAAGATACCTAGTGTCAAGTTATGACCTCCAAGGGATAGTCAGTTAACCGTTGAACTTTTGTTGGTCACTGTCCACACCATCTTAGTATGAAATTGGTGAATAGAAATCCCATGGCATTCTGAGGAATGGAAATAGATTGTTTCATAATGCAGGAGGATACAAGAAGGTGATTCAAATTTCACAGATCATGAGTGAAGGAGGCGTTCAGGCAGAGTACGAAAGCTACATCAGACTATTGTAGCGACAACTCAGCATCAGAACAAGCACTAAATCTCTAATAGAAGGTAAGCAACTTCATGCCCACATCATCAACACTGTGATTGAAGTAGATTGTATTTTGTGAAACTATTTGGTTAACATGTATGCCAAAAATGGAAACATATCCGCACAATCGGTTTGAAAAAATGTTTGAAGTGTGGTGTCATCTTTGTCCAACACTTGAGGGGAGGAGAGGGTAAATTCTTTGGCGATTATGTGTTCAGGCAGAAGAGCAATTGCTCTTCCTGCTACCATTTCTGGCTTGGTTGATTCCTAATGAATCAAATATGAATAAGTTAAAAGAGTTGAAAGTATGTGCACTTCTTGGAGCATGGTATAATTACGGGATTATAGAGGATAGGTTTAAATTATTTGAATTTTATTTTGATTAATCACCAAAAACTCAGTTAATGTTAACCTTGGTATTATTAGCAACAATCGTGTATTGTTGACAGTTTCTCTGTTATCTTGTGGGGTGGATGTCATCTGATTTGGTTTACCAAGAGTTGGTAGCAGTATCCCACATGGCGGGCAAGAGGAATCTGCATCATGGATCCCATCAAGCCCATCCACCAAAGTCTCCATGGGGAACCTCGTGTGTTGTTCATCATACCCAATGGTTGTCCCTTTTGGCCATGAATATGATCATTTTTGTGCTCTTTATTATTATTTTTGTGTGGAGTCAAAATGTTCCCAAGTAAATACCATGTGTTTTCCACACTTCCCTCTTCCCTACATGTACCTAAGCGCCTTTCATGTTAAGATAATAACTATAAGAATTTCAATTTATCATAAAAAAGTGTGTCAAATATTACAGAGATTTCAAGGTCTTTTATGATCTACCTCAATAATCCATCATAACATGAGTGCACATAATACCCATCAAAACAAACATCACCATGATGTTCACGGGCCCACTTTGATGGATCCTTTCATCTATTACTTCAAAAGATTTCCTACTTTTGATTTGAGTGCAACTAGAATTTTTTTAGCACACATCCACATGCACACCAAGAAACACTTATTCTCTCTATTGCTCTCCTCCATTCAAGGAACTTTAGCACGTGCAATTGTATGTAACAACACAAAAATGTATTTGTATGTATAGAATATATAGCACGTAGATAATCAAGCATCTCTCCTTTTCATGTTCTTCCCCTCACAAATGCATATGAGCAATCATAAAACAAAAACATTGYTTTTATCTATTTCCTTTTCTATACATTTCATTTATATGGGTGTTAAACCAATCACTGGTTTTGCTCATAAGTTAATCAATCATATATCATTAGCACTCGTTTCTATATAGAAATATAGTTTTTGGTCACAAGTCAAACTATTTTGATTCGTATTAATTTATTTAGACTTTGTATACTTTCCCACTGTTTTGCTAATAATGTTTATTTAAATGATTTGTTTGAAAATTAAAAAAAAATTGTGAATTCCTTTTATTGAATTTTTGATTGGTGCATAGATTATGATGGGACATAATTGTCCTTGGTGTATATGAAATTGAACTATTTTTCAGATGTAACAAATAATTTCAAAATGATTAATTTGAAAAATTAAAAAACAACTATGTATAATTTTCTTTGACATCCTTATTAATTCATCTGACATCCCTATTAATTCCATTCAACAAAACAAAGGCAGTGCCATTTTATTGCATCTTTGACATAAAAGAACTATCATCGTCACCACCTTTCTACGTCAACTTTCGCTACAATTACTACTCTTCCATCCTATAGACTTTCTATGTTGGCTCTCGTTACAATTACTACTCTTTTGTTTTGTATACAGAGGCACAAGTATAGGGTGCAATGACAAGAGTAGTTATAGATCGAAAGAAGGAAATGAGAAATCACACAACCCAACAAAAAATGGAGTTTCAAAATATTTCTTACCCAAAGCTTCTTGTTGTTCTTTAGGAGTCTCAAGTCACCATCAACATTTCATCAAGATCAATATCATGTATACAGAGATCAAGAAGCCAACTGCCATCAATGAGACTTCAAACTTAGATTGGTAATTCTAATAATTCAATACTTCTCATATTCATAGTGTATGTAATTTATATAATTTTAATTGACTTGATCCTTAGCCATAGAACAAACAATAATGTAGATCATTTTGGATAAGCAATTACATGATGTAAGAAAAACAAATTGAGGTGAAGCTATAACAACCTTCATTTTCATTTCCTCATCTCTTATTTCACTTGTGAGTCCTGACCTTTCATGGCTAGGAATCTAGCCTTGAATCTAATTCTGAGAGGTTTTTTATTCTTAATAGGTGGGTTCATATGCCTCTATCATAGTATATTATCATTTTTAATAGATGGATTAAAATGGTTGTATGTCACTATATTATTGTTCTTAATAGGTAAATTAAGATGGTTCTATCAAGTATATTATCTTGTTGATATATAATTTTTTGATTGGATAATCGAAGAAATATTTGCATGTTGTAGTTTGAAGAGAAGAGTACAACGAGATGGTATACCTAGATGCAAGCATCCAAGTCTTGAGAACATTGACAATCTCCTAGATGGCTACTAGTGACTCCTAGTTTTTTTCATATATCTATGCGCACTTTGCCTAATGTCCAGATCCTACCAACATTTCTTTCATCTATGCTTTGTTTGGCAATTGCTATCACTGAAGAAAGAAGCTTTAGGCACGAAGGAATCCAATGCAACACGTTGACACTCCTTTGATGAGACTCACTAACAAAAATATTTACAAAATCCAAAATGTAATAGAGTTGAGGAAATTACTTGCAAGTGGGATAGCCCAGAGCTCTCTCAGAGTAACGAATCTTCACAAAATCCAAAATTGCATTGGAGTTTAGGGTCTGAAGTTGAAATATTGAAACAATTCAAGAGTAATAATGATTAAGTTGAGAATTTGAGGAAACAAGACATGGTAAGATCAATATTTTGAATCGAGAAAAGATAAAAATAAATAAATAAATAAACTATAGAAACTTACTTGCAGGGGGTAGAATCTAGAGCCATAGAGCCTTATCACGGTAGTGATGATGATTTTCCTAACAAAACAAAAGATTAATACACATCGATTAATCTTATTTCTATGACTTTGGCACCCCATAAGTCCTTGGTGAAACGTGAAGGCAATTGGCAGAATAAAATTCACAGAAACACATCACACATTCAAATGCTAGGTGGTCAAACACCTCTTTGAGCATGTTGGGTGAAGGCAGTTGTTGATTCTATGGAGTGTCATTATTATTATTTCCTCCTCCATTTCATTGAAGATGTTACTATTATGGAATGTTATTATTGTTGTCCCCCCACAATTTTGCGGAAGCTTCTCCAGTCCTAGTAATAGATGCCAACATTTACCTTCCATACAATTGATACACAATTGAACCTATTAACCTTAACCTAGTTTAGATGACGTATTTCAAGTGGCAAGTTTTTAAGCCATCCCTCAGAAAATATAAAATCATGGGAGGCTAGGCTAGGTATTTTGTGTTAGGTATTCACTCATAGTAGTGTCTCCAACACTATAGCACATAAATCACTAGGCATGTGTATAAACATGAAATGGCCACATAGAAATGAGCTTACACATGGATGGGATTACATCATGGCAAGCCATTTTTTGTTTCTTTATTTACATTTTTATTATCCCTTTATGGTTGTAGTATTTGGAGAAAAATGATACGTTGTTCCAAAGAAAAGTTGGAGAGAGCTTCGAACCTCAACATCCAGAGCTCCCACATCGTAGCCATGGAAACCATTACTGTTGTAGTGGAGAGATGGCAAGAGGCACAAGAAATCCAATAGCTTCTTCAGTATCCCTGACATTCTTACAACAAGTTGGATTGTGATGGTCTCTACTATCCAAAACACAACACAATGGCATGGCTCATTGCATTGGCAGATTTTTGTGGTGACTATTGCAGATCTCAATGGAAGGCATTGAAGTAGAATTAAATCCATGTCAGTGAACTCGAGATATATCTCATGAATTGCTTCACAGAAGAAGTGGCTACCTACGTGGACATCATCACAACTAAAGAAAATCTTAGATTGCTATCTCAGGTCAATCCAAAACCATCTATATCCTCCACTTCTTGTCGTTTGGAACCTCTTATTGTAGTCAGGACGTCCCTTGCAACCATCTCAAGATAAAGCCTTCCTCTCAAAATTGTAGTGATGAAGATGGTTATGTGGCCTAACAACACAATCCTTGTATCCAAGAAACTAACTAAGATAGTCATTGTGTCGCTAAATTGAAGTTGTGACCATGCAATGGTAAGCCATCCAAACCATGCCAGAAGATTTGCAAGCAAAGCATGAATACGCCAAAGGGCTCCTCGTCCATTTCTCAGGAAACCCGTATGAGATTTTGATTATAATTAACTATCAATGTCCAATATGCTATGAAAGTGAAACCCAACTTGTTAGCTAGCCAAAGTTCATTTCCAAAAAAATCTTTGGTATGGAAAGCATGATCCCCAACTTTTAAACTATTTCTTTTCAACTTTTTGGGACACCTGCAGTCCTTTCTCTCACCTAAAAACCAATTAGGAATTAATCTATAATCTATTATTAAACAACAAAAATAGGCCAATTGGTGCCACAACTGGAAAAAATTCTTATCAATGGCATTGTATGGTTTGGAGATGGAGAGAGTGATGGGCTCGACCATGAACAAATTGTTGGCCTTGCTATTATTGATGCTTTGCCCACACACCACTTTGCTCCCTGAATCATTCAATGTGTGTGCTCTCATGAGGTATGTTCCTTTTGGGACATCCCTATTCACATTTCATGTGTTGGCTTGGACGACCATTGTGACACATATATATGCAAGAATTACACAAGCATGTGTTCAAACCAAAGGTGGAGGTGGATATCACATATATTTTTATTGACAAATTCATGTTGGCCCATTGGTTGGAAAAATTTTGGATGGGTAGGTGCTAGTCAAATTTGAATAAGCCTCACAAGATTGTTTTAGAAATTCTTATTCGTAAATGCCTTTTCCCAATATCCTCATTTTTCTTTCTATTTTTAAAGATGACAAATATGTATTGACCTTTTGATGTTCCATTTTTTGATTCAGAGGGTCAGTTAACACCAAAGTACTAGATTGAGATGTTTTGCTTGGGGTATGTATCACTATAGGAAACAGAGTATTGGAATGTTGAATGAGTAGGTGGTAATTAAATTAGAGTAAGCCTCAAGGAAATTCTTCTTTGTAAATGCCTTTTTTCAATACCCTCCTTTTTCTTTCTATTTTTCAAGATTTCACGTTTAGGTGGCATTTAGAGCACCGTTCAAGCATTTAAGTTTCTATAGCCTATCACTAATTTTGTATTAGAAATTGTCCATTTAATCTATTTAAATTTGGATTTACGTATCAATTGTAGTCACGGGGATTCCATCTATTTTGTTGGGGTTTTGGTTTCTTTTGATTCAATTTTTATTTAAGAAAACCCAATATATTTAGTGTATAACTTATCTTGATATGTCCATCCATATAAACAATATATTAAATGTGTACGGGGCAATCATTATCATCCTCCTTCACATAGTATTTAAACAATTTGGTGATCTTATGAGAGATAAACGATGAATCCACAATTCTCTTGTTGAGAACTTGACGTGGATCAGCAATGTAATTTTTTTGCAAATGGAATCCATGGCTATGGCATGTTTGTTTTGTGAAATAACAACCAATAGTTGATGTACTTTGAGTGCACAAGCACTTTACTCATATGATTTGCCTATGTTGAATATTAGGATGCAACTTTACACATTCAATAATAGTCCTTTAAAGCAAAGAAATCAATTGCTGCGATGTTGGCAAGTCAGGCCAAGAGACACTATTAAAGGCTTACAAATTCTATTAATGTTTTTTTCAGCCATTAATTTGGTTTTATTAGCAGCTTGTTTGGGAAATGGAAAGCTTACAATACACCTCATTGTAATCATTTTAGTGTTTCAGAATTCATCAAATGTTTCTTGCACAAGGTTAGTTGATCTTTTATTTTTCCCCTTGCTAATGTATTTATAGTGCAAATTTATGAACCTTTGGTAGGAACTAGCTGCTATGCAGATTTCCCTTGTTTAAGTTATTCTCCATGTTGCATCATGGAATAGATTCAATGTTCATA
>ML813432.1:101049-120100 GCA_009831015.1 Picea engelmannii | reverse complement strand
ATAGCCTTATCCCCCCATTAATTACGTCACCTACCTTTTAATAATAAAATAATAAAAAACTCCTTTAATTTATTTTAATAATAAATTTAATTTAAATTAAAAACTATGATAAATAATTAATCAAATTGGGTTGTTACATACACCCACCCTTCAAGAAACTCTCGACCGAAGTTAGAGTAATTTACAATTCAAGGGTAATGACACATGATTCATACATCCACATCAAATAAACAACATCATCAATTTAAAACACGTATACATACTAGTGTACATGTGCAAGGCATGCATGTATAGCTAGCACATACAAGACTCACACATGCACTAATGACAACACTTATCACTCCTAAAGTAATTCTTGTATGTGTCCAATCCAATCAACAAGACCATTCATTTAATAAAAGATAGTATACCATTTAAAATGTTTGCGAAATCTCTCAATTGTAATAATTGAGCACAAACAACATTCACTTAGATAATTGTAGTTCAGTTAAGCAAATATAAATACACATATATACATATTTTTCAAAATGAGGAAATCAAGAAATTCTACCATAAGGCGAAAGCCCCACACACTCTCATCTACTTCTACTCATCCTTCCTCCCTAACCTACTTCCATCTTCCATCCCTATCATTCCTCTGTTGGAATATCTTGGAGCGTCAACTATATTGACCTAACTCCAAATAGAACCCGTAAGCGGAAGTGTCAATTCTCTTGAACAAGCTTCCCCAGCAGGAAACTGACAGTTATCATCACACGTCTAGGGGAGCGTGAGATAAAATCGTCCTCCCATGACTCCAGGTTTCATATGATACATGGTGGGAAATGCCTCCACCCCTCCTAATAGAAATAGGGTCAACACCATACCCTGGACCATACAGTGGCACTATGTTGCTGGGAATTTTGTCATCATATATTCATTTTTGGGTAGTCTCGCCACTTGAAAAACCTGCACTTGTCCACACATCATAGCAATGCATTTGAACCAATATAATTTCACATACACGATTCATACCATATTGTTTCCTAGTCAATGTTCATGACATCAACCTTTTATCATCATTATTCTTTGGCTATTTCATAGCCTATTGACCTGCAAATTAGTCTATAACACAAAACCATACATATCCATGCATTATCATCTTGTAAATGCATTTAATCATAATCTCAATTCGGTATCTACGTACCAACAACTTTAAATATAAAAAATTTCAAGTTAGAAATAGATTGCATAATATCCATCATATTCAAATAACGTTAAACCTTCAAAGAATTAACATTCACATAGGTTCATATGTCTTAAAAGTTCAAGTGTATCATTAATAGTTTCACAGTGAATAGAAAATAAAGATGATTAGGCCTTGAGTAAATTCTCGTTGTCTAAGTCAAAAGGTGGCATTACATACACCCAACATTCGGGAAACATATTCTCGAGGTGGTAAAAAAAGTGAGGCATGATCTCGTCATAAAGTCTCTGCATCCTCCCAAGTAGTAGATCTCGGGCTATACTTGTCCCACTGGAACTTAACTTGGTCTACGAGACGATTCCTAAGCTGTCGGACCCTACGGTCCAATATGCATAACGGTTCGCCTATGAGGGTTCTCGAGTCTGATACCTGCAATTCCTTCCAATTCAGTTTATGAGATTCGTCAGCAACATAATGATGTAGAACAAATACATGAAAAACATTATGAGTTTTATGCAATTGGGGCAGCAGTACGAGACGATAGGCAACAAGTCCAATTCTCTCTTGGATTTTGAACGGTCCTAAAAATCGATGCGACAACTTTGTCCCCTTCCCGAACTGAATGGTACTCTTATTAGGCCTTATACGAATGAAAACTTGATCTCCCACTTTATAACTTCGTTTACTCCTATGTGCATCAACATAACTTTTATGTCTATCATGTGCTTCCTTTAGTCACTGCCTAATCTGAATCACCTGTTCCTCCATCTCTTGAATCAATTCTGGCCCAACTCTCACTTGGTCTTCTAACCTTTCCCAACTCAACGATGTCCTCCATGGCCTTCCATACAGAGCTTCATAGGGTGGCATTCCAATGGAGCTATGAAAACTGTTATTGTAGGAGAATTCTACCAAAGGTAGGTACTTCTCCCAATGGGTTTGACTATTCATAACATACATCCTAAGAATGTCTTCCATAACTTGATTTAGTCTCTTAGTTTTCCCATCTGTCTTGGGATGATATGTTGTGCTTAAGTTCAACTGAGTTCCCAACGCTGACTGCAAACTTGTCCAAAATCTAGATGTGAATCGGGAGTCCCTATTTGAAATGATCTTCTTGGGTAACCCGTACAAACAAATGACCTCACTTATAAACACGCGTACCACATTAGTGACATCATAAGTGTCTCTAACCAAAATAAAATGATCACTCTTGGTCAAATTATCAACTATCACAAGAATGCCATTGTGTCTATGCGATGTGAGCGAAAATCTCACAACAAAATCCATATAAATGACTTCCCACTTGAACATAGGAACATCATGCAGTTGTAGGAGACCTGTCGGGTGGTGGTGGTCAGCCTTCTCTTGTTGAAACTCTAGGCACTTGGCAACGAAATGGACTACATCATGCTTCATTCCTACCTAGAAGAAAAGCTTCTTCATGTCTGCGTACATTTTCTTCACATCCAGATGTGCACAATAAATTGCTCTATGGGCTTCCTTGAGTATGATGGTTCAAATATCCCCACCTTCGGGGATGTTCATCCTTCCCTGATATCTTAATAATCCATCTTCTTCTAGGATATATCCTTCATAATTTGGATATAACCGCCTCCCATTCTGGAGGGTTGAAGTAACCTTTAAATACCAACTATCTCCAAGAAGTTTCCCCAACACCCGCTCCCTCAGATTAACTTTTAAGGGAACCAAGGAGAAGGCACGCGATCTCCTACTCAAGGCGTCCGCGACCACATTCTCCTTTCCCTTGATGTATGAAATTCCAAAATCATACTCACTCATAAACTCACTCCATCGCCTCGTTCGAGCATTGAGATCCCTTTGAGTGAAGATATGCTTTAAGATTTCATGGTTTGTTTTGAGCTCAAAGCTTCGCCCCACTAGATAATGCCTCCAAAGCTTCATAGCTAGCATTATAGCTACCAACTCTAAATCATGAGTAGCATAAAGCTCCTCATGTTTCTTCATCTTTCTTGATGCATACGCTATCACTCCCCCATCTTGCATTAGCACTACCCCCAATCCTTGCTTCAAGGAATCCTTGCAGACTGTGAAGTCTTTTTCCATATCCGACACTCGTAGAATTGGTGCACTAGTTAGTAACCTCTTAAGCTCGATGAATGCAATATCACATTCTTCTGTCCATTCATACCTGACCCCCTTGTGTTGCAAGTTGGTGATGGGTTTCACTATCTTAGAGAACCCTTCCAAAAACCTCCGATAATAACTCATTAGCTCCATGAAGCTTCTTACTTCATGAGCATTTTTCGGCACTGGCCATTCCATAATGGTCTTTACCTTTTCTGGGTCCATAGAGATTCCTTCACCTGAAATGATATGACCTAAATAGTAAATTTCTTTCTGGAAGAAAGAACACTTTGACAAATTTCCATACAATTTGTTCTCTCTAAGGCATGACAACACCACTCGCAAGTGTTCCTCATGTTCTCTTTCGTTCTAGGAATAGATGAGGATATCATCCAAAAAGACCTGTACAAAGTGATCTAAGTACTTTCTAAATACACCATTCATGAGGCTCATGAATACTACTAGTGCATTGGTCAAACCAAAAGGTACTACAACGAACTCGTAATGCCCAAACTGAGTTCAAAATGTAGTTTTAGGAATATCACCTTCCTTAATCCTTAACTGGTGATACCCTGATTGTAGATCGATTTTCGAGAAAACTGTTTCTCCTTTCATTTGATCAAAGAGGTCATCTATTTGTGGCATTGTGTACCTATTTTTCACTCTAGCATGGTTCAAGTCCCTGTAATCTATACACAGTCGCAAGGAACCAACCTTCTTCTTGACAAAAATTACTGGTGCACCCCAAGGTGAGACACTATGCCTTATTATCCCTAATTCAAGTAGTTCCTTCAACTGCATCTGCAACTCACAAAGTTCTGGTGCTGTCATCCTATATGGTGTCTTGGAAATTGGCTCCGCACCGGGTTTTATCTCAATAGTAAAATCAAGCTCCCTCTCAAGAGGTAACCCTGGAAACTCTTTAGGAAAAACATCCTTAAACTACAACAATACTGGATACTGATCCAAGGAGGGTCATTTCCCTTCATTGACTGCTTCCACTACATATAATCGACAACCTTGCCTCATGCAACGTTTAACCTTCATGGTCAAGATAAAGCGTAGAGACAAATTCCTCTGTATATCGTGGATATCTAGTGACCTTCCTTCATCTTCAACACAAAGCACCCTCTTTGCGAAACAATCTACCATAGCTCGATGGGCTTCTAACCAATCCATTCCAATAATTAGGTCATATGTCCCTAGAGAAATGGCGTACACCTTCAACCTAGTAGTACACACTCCCAGGTCTATTAGAAAATTATCGACGCTAGGTCCTACTGCTTGTTTTTCCCCCGAATCCATCTCGACTTGTTTAAAGTCATCGTGCTCGTAGGCTTCCAAACCACACTTTTCTAAAGCACAAGGTGAAATGAAACTATCTGTAGCACTAGAATAAAATAAAATTTTAACATTGACATGATTTAGCGTACCTTACGACTCCACCATCGTGGATTGATGTTCTGCCTCATGATTATTAACCGCTGCATAAATCTGGTGGCTATTTCTCTCTCTTCCCATTGAGGCCTTTCATTCTCTATGCACAAATCCTAATTGTGACTCAGGATAGTCACGTTGGTAATGGAGTCCTCCACACCCCCAACAAGTAACACGAGATGGAACCTGCACACTGCCCTGTGACAGTCTCTGAAATGAGTTCCTTCCTCTGGAACCCCTGCCCCTACTTGCTACTCCCTGAGAAGGTCGTGGACCTGCCTGCGTTGTTGGCGATGAGTGGGATGTTGCACTTTTTGCCATTGAAATACATGTTGTAACTACTCTAGGTGTGACTCTATTGCCATAAGGAGGTGGCCTAGAGCTTCCTCCCCTAGAGAGGGTCCTATGAGCCTTCCCCACGAATCCAGGATGTTGTGGAATGGTTGATCTCATACCTTTGTTTAAGCTCATATGCTCTTTCGCACAATGGACATTTTCAACTTCTTCAGCTACTGACGATGGTTTCCACATCCGTACCATGGCCCTTATCTTAGGGTTTAACCCATACACAAAATGTTCTGCCTATCGTTGATCGATATCCATGTACGAGACATATTTCACTAACTCCATGAACCTGATCTTGTACTCTTCCACGGTCATGTTTCCCTGAACTAAAGCATGAAATGCTCCTACTTGTTGTTCCTCATAGTACGCAGGCAAATATTTCCTCTGGAACCTTTCCTCAAAAATCTCCCATGAGACGATGTCTGGGGTAAGGTGCAACTGCCTCTCCAGATTACCCCATCAGTTCAAGGCATTGTTCCTGAACTGAAATATTTCTATCTTCGCCTTAGATGTGGAAGCATAATCTCTTAAGGTGAAACATCGTGGCATTCCTTCCAACCATGCCTCTGCACGTTCACTTGCACGACCCCTAGTAAACTCTGGGAGTTTGATCTTTTGTAGTTCTCTGGTGATGTCCCCTGGTGGAAGCCCTCCCTCTAAGTCCCTTGACACTTAAGGTTACCCACTCTAGATGTTGGGGGTTCCACTTCGACATCTGCTAACTTGGGTCCCTTTAATGTCTCATTAATAGCCCCTAAAGAGCACAAAATGAGAGCTAATTCAGGCGATGGTGGTGGCAGCACCAACGTTGGAGGTCCTTGCGACGATGCCCCTCGGCCTCGATTTCCCTGAGTCCTAACCATATTGAATAATTGAATCTGCATCAAACCAAATGCTTATCAGGGAAGAGTTTAAGGTATTTCACATTCACTCAAACTTATAGTTGCAAACATAGGGTTAGGCGTAAGTTTTTTTTTACTTGTCTGTAAACAGACATTACTCCCTTTAGGGTAAGTGGCTAAAGGTCGGGGTCGAAAGCCTCTAAGATTGGTGATTTTGTCAGGGTAAGCTATCAACTTCCTTATCTTGCTAGCTATGTTAGCGCTACATTGTACTGGTCAATTACCCTAACTTACCCATTTAATGAAGCGTTAAACCCTGTCCCTTATTACTTTACTTCCTTATAAAGCTTCTTATATAATTGATCCTTTAAATTTAGTTGTAAGCTCCCCTCTTAATCTTATTAATTAGCGTTCATTAACATTATTAACTTATAATATTAATTTAATCATAAAACTGATTGACATTAATCATTTAACCTAACCTTAAATTATGTTTAGATCTAATGTTACTATTACCAAATCTATTCACTATTCCTTGTTCTATTATAATATAAAATATTATTTAATTATCTATTTTTTAATTATTTAGTTTGAAAAAAAATAGATAATTAAGCTAAATTATTTAAACTAAAAATAAATAAACTATTTAAACTAAATAATTAAGTTTTATTTTAAGAAAAAAGAAATAATAATTAAATTTTATTTGAATAAAAAAAAAAATTAAGAAAAAAAAAACTAACCCTAAATGTGAAGTGGAGGGTGGGCAATGTGGGTTCTTGGATGAGAACCACGTGCCCCATCCTCCCATTTCCCCATCTCCCGAAACCCTACCACTCACTAAAGAACTCTTGTTCATTTTCATTTATCATTTGCTCAACGAGGGTTTGCGCTCTGCCGGGGGTGAATGAGCACGACCCCTGGCACCAGGGCCGACCGATTAGAGGGAACGGCTATGGCCGACCTTTTCCTTCACCTCTGCAAGTAATGGCCTATTACTTCACCTCTGCACACACAACCATGGCTTCTGGTGTGCAGTGGTTGCCCCTTGTGGGCTTCCTTCATGAGATCTCCTCCTCTTAGCTTGGTGTCTTGGCATTTGGTCTCAGGTGCTCTTGTTGCGAATTGGAACTTGGTTTTGAGCTCGGGCTTTGGCGCAATGGTAGTTTCCAATGCGTAGAGGGATAACGCAAGGAAAGCAGGGAGGGATTGTTGGGTGTTGTCGATGCCTTGAAACATGTTGTCGATTGTTTGCAAGCACTATGCTCCTCTCCAGTGCTAGGCTATGGTGCGTAGCGCGTTAGCTATGGACCTACGAGCACTTGGCATAAGTGCTTAAATCTAGCATTGGGTTGGATGCTTGGGCTTGGAGGTGTAGTGCTCAGTCTTGGGAGGTGTTGGCTCTCTCTTGGTTGGGCACCCTTCTTTCCAACTTGCTTTGAGGATGAGGAGGCGCCAAAATGCATAGTGCATTGCCCATTGGCCCTTGGGCTCTATACTTGGTGCTTTGTGTAGGTGTTGTCGATTGTTGCCTTGTTACTCGAGCTCGAACCTTGGCATGGATATTTGGGACTTGAGCTTGAAACTTAGTATGGAGATTTTGTTTTTGTATAACAGAGGTTGAGATTTGCGTAAATCCAACTCAACCCTGGATCCAGAGCTAATAGATTTGAATTATTATATATATGTTGGCATTATTTAGCCTTACACATAGTAATAAAGCACAAGACCTTGCCTCTCTTGGGGTATAGATCTCCCTCGAGCACCTAGCTTCTCTTGGTATAAAAATATCCAGGCCTCTTAAATAGGTGCTTGTGTATATCTATATCTCTCTATATTGACTTATATATCTCTCTCCTTGGTGCATGGTGCTAGTTTAAACTCTCAATATATATGTTTAGTTAATTAATTTTTTATTTTATTTTTTATCATTTTGCTCCAGTTTACATACATCTTGGTATTTTTTAAAAACTGGTATTTATTACTTTTCTATCTCTCTTGTAGGTGAAGTTTATTACAGGTTAGCAAGTAGCTCTGCAATAAGGAACAAGAGGTTGGAAAAAGCTACATAAGCTACATGATATATTTTCCTGCTATACCCTCTCTTCATCGAGATTTCAATTTATTGAGTAGTTTTCTTTAGTGGGTCATTTTTGGATTATCCTCAAGGGTTTAAGGCCTATAAATAATGGTTTCTAGGTTGTATGTTGCATGCTATCTTAGGAACTAGTTTGCACAGCTAAGTGTGTGTTCAAGCCCTAGGTTTCGGTTTTGAAACCGGGCGTTGATACCATTTGTAAGGCCTACCTATTTCAAGGCTCAAAATAAATAAATATTTTCTATAATCTCATATTTTAATGACTGAAATTTAGTTTATGGTTTTTCTTTCATGATTTTCTTATACCAGAATAAACAACAACATCATAATAGAAATAACAACATAGTAATAGCAATAACAACAAGAACATAATAACGACAACATAATGATAGCAGACCAACTGGTAAAATACATACCTCCACCTGCAGGTTGGTTGATTTATCCCCTGGTTCACTTGTTCTTGTGCTTGCCCAAACTGCCCAACTAAATATTAACCTCCCATCCAACTAGGAACAATCTCTCCGGCTCCCTAGATCCAGGAATCCTTGTGGTTTCCTGGCCCCCGAGCCCAAAGTTCCCAGCAACAACAGTGCCCTATTACAGTTCACAAAACAATTGTTATTCCAATTTCCTCCTTCCTCCCTATCTCCTTCAGAATTTCTTCTTCATCCTTCTTCTCCAATTTTCCCCAAAAACAAAAGGCCCCTCTTCCAAGTCCTCCCCCTCTTCCTTATCCTCCTCTCTCAAATCCCCCTCATCAATTCCCCAACAACCTTATCCCCCCCCATTAATTCCCCAACAACCTTACCCCCCCATTAATTACTTCACCTACCTTTTAATAATAAAATAATAATAAGACTCATTTAATTTATATTAATAATTAACTAAATTTAAATTAAAAACTATGATAAATAATTAATCAAATTGGGTTGTTACACTAAGGTTTTAGTCTCTTAGTCCTAATCCATCAAGATAAGGTAGACCAATTCTAAGAGGGGCATACTTCTTGATCTCATAAGTCCTAGTTGGAATAAGGCACTTGTCTTTTCCCAAGAACCAACCATTAAACCCCAAAATTTAAATCTTTTGTTTTTGTTTAGAAATAAATCTAACATAAAATCAAAGAAAAATCACAATTTGGATTTCTTTCCTACTATAGTGCAAAGTTCACTGTTTATTCTATTTCCTAGACTAATTTATCAAGGGTTCTTGCTTCATTTCTTATCTATAAGCCCGAAAGAGGCAATTCAACCCAATAGTTGTGCTTCAAGGATTTAATTATCTTGTTTTGGGCTGGTTTTAAGGATTTCTCAAATCTTAAAAGTGCACGCCATAAATAAAAATCAGAATTGAGGAAACCCTAGAATTAGGTTTTAGTCTTAAAAGTTCATTTACATATTGACCTAGCTTATATTTCATTAACTAGAATATTGCTACAAGATTATCTTACATTCACAGTGGTGCATTTTATCTTCAAATTGCTTCTAATTGCATATCATTTATTTGGAGATTGTTTTGGTGAATTCTAGTGGTAAAGTTGGATAACCTAAGGGAATTCACTCCTCTCTTTCAAATTCTTTTTTATTACATCGATATATCTATTGTGAGCTTGATTATAATATCTTTGGGTTTTTTGTTTGTTGCATATCTCAATCCCTAGCTAAAATGTCCAAGACGTCTTGCATATAAGTGAAAAATCTTTCTCTTCGATGGTTTATTCTTCACTCTAAATCTGGAATTTTGCATTATTTATCATTAAAACAAATTTAGAAGTGTGGGCTAGCCTTAAGTTAGTCCCTATTTTTTTATAGTATTGACTGGCACCTAAAGCACACATTGCACCATTGATTTAAGCTAACCGAATTCATTCCTTAGTGATTTAAAGTAGCTTAAAGTGGTTTGTATTAAGTAGCCTATTCAAAGTATCATTTATTGGAATGATAATCATCTTAATGAAAATATGAAGTTATATTTGTTGTTTATCTTTACATCAGATTTGGTAAACAAATCCACTAGCTCCTCACTCTTTTATCTCAAGTGGATAGTTTGTGGTTTTATGCTATTGATCTTACATTATTATCTTAAGGCATTTAATCACTTGTTGGAATCCTTGTACTCGTACATTGTCATGCATATTGTGGATTCATTTAAGTAAATCATAAGCTTTCATGGTATTAATTCACTATAGGTATTTACTCATATATCTATCATTGGTAGACAAGGATACCCCCCTTGGCCTTTGGATCTAGTCTAAAGTGAAGGGGATTATATTGTATTGACGTGACAATGGTGAGTTCCCATCTTTTTTCCCCAAGTTAGCACTTGTGGTTGGACTTTCTGGTAGGGTGCTAGTTTAGGTGGTAGCATATTCCATTAACCCAGGGAAGGGCACCCTATCAGACCATCAACCTATCAAGTTCTCAATTTCACAAGAAATATAAAAAAGGAGACTTCACAAGACTTGTTTCATTATAGATGTTCTCGACATCTCCAAAATCCTAGTTGTACTGTTTCTATAAACAATTCTAGAAATTATTGCCTAGGTGCAAGGGAGATGAAGGATGTATTTCCCAGTGGGAGGATTCCATCTCTAGAATGTTGGCCTTCATACACAAATATAGTGGATGGATTGCCTCAATGTAGTGTAAACACCATTCCACTATCAAAGATGAGTTGGAATTTATTTCTCATCTACTCCAAGATAGCCTTTATGATGAAGAAAAATAAACTCAAGTACTGAACCTTAGGCGCTTTTCAAAAGTGGAGGAGGAAACCAAAGCTAAAAGGGCACAACTCAGAGTCAAATTACACTTATTGAAGATATGTGATAAGACAACTAAGGCCTTCTTCAAATCCATGGTCATAAGGAGGTTGGGGAAAAAATGGTTGCCCTCAAAATTATAGTTGGTTGGATGACTAGTCAAAAAGAGATCAAAAGTGAATTCACTAGTCACTATCAACTAGTATTTCAATCTCAGAAAGATAGAAAGGAATGTGAAGTGGTCATGCTAAACTTTTTCAACATTATCATGTGTCACTTATCGAAAGAGCATGTGAGAGCATATGATTAGACATAAACTCTTAACAAGTTGATTGTACCACTAAAACAAAAGGTTAATGGTAAGTCCCCTAGATTGGAGGGATACTTATGGAAGTTCTACTAGGCAATGTTGGGCTTTGTTGGTCCAAACCTCCTACAAGTTTATAAGGAAGATTTGAAAAAATGTGCTTGGGATATGACATTAATCAAGGCCTCATTTGGTTCATACCCAAAATTGGATATCTCAAAATTATCACAAACTAGAAGCCCATCCCTTTTTTAAATGTCTCTTTCAATATTTTAGTTAAGGCCTTAGCTCTTTACATTAAGTAGACTCTTTCTAAAATTATGTAGCCTAAAGAAACATGCTTCATTTGGGGGAAAATTATTTTGGACAATGTTATCATTACATGTAAGGGCATGCAATGGGCTTCTCCCCACATGCTTTCTTCATCAAAATTGACTTAAAAAATGTTATCATTACATGTAAGGGCATGCAATGGGCTTCTCCCCACATGCTTTCTTCATCAAAATTGACTTAAAAAAATCCAATCATGAACTGGAGTGGCCTTTTATCTTGTCCATGTTAAAAGTTTTGGGATTTGATTTTTTCTCTATAAAGTTGTTTAAAATCACTTTGTTAAGATTTGGATATGTCTTTCATTTAAAAAAGTAAATTGTAAAAAAATGGCTTATTCAAATCTATCCAATCATAAATCTATCGAATATTATTCATAAATCTATCCAATATTATTGAGCAATTATCTCATTCCTTGTATGTAATGGTAACAAAGGCCTTGGCCTATCTTCTATGTAACAAGATGATATAACCTAATTGAAAGCATTGCATTGAATGAACCTAATGTAAAACTTGTTAATGGCATAAAACTGAGCACAACTATGTTGCATGTTGCACCTCCAATTGTGACACAAATAGACCCCTATGATGCAAGACATGACACAAAGTCCATCACATAATTCAAACAACGATGCAAGTTCTAGTGCATGTCAATTTTTATGATGTAAATTATGACAAGTGTGATGCACAAAATACAATGTCCCTATAATGTGTCACAATTTGTGTCATGAAAACAAAAAAAATTCACTATCATGTGATGTTATAGCACTATATTGAGTTTCATTATGAACACACATAATTATGTTGTATTCAAGATTTTACTATGAATGTATACCATCTAATATAGAAAAAATAACCTAAATCAATGCACCATAAGAAGGATTCTATCACTAGTGGTAGGAATCAATGCATTGTACGAAAGAACTTAATAACAATATTTTGTCTACACTAAACTCAATGCAATTTAAAAATGAATATAATAATTTTATGCTTAAATCATAATTTTTAAGTTATTTATAAATTCATTAAAAAAATAATATCCATCTATATGACGTTATATCACTGAGTTGAGTTTTATGGGGACACATAATTATGTTGTATTCAAGATTTTACTCTTAGTATATACCAGTATATACCATCTGACATAGAAGAAAGAACCGAATTTAATGCACCATAAGAAGGGATATTATCACCACTAGTTGTAGGAATCAATGCATTATAAGGAAGAACTTAATAATAATATCTTGAAATCAATTATAATGGTAAGGAGCAACATAATAACTTTACGCTAAAATCAATGCAATCTAAATATGAATATAATAATTCTATGCTTAAATCATAAATATGAATATAATAATTCTATGCTTAAATCATAATTTTAAAGTTTTTTTTATAAATTCAAAAAAAAAAAAAATAATATCTATCTATTAGACATAAAAAAAAATAAGTTAAATTTAGAAATTTCTTCTATGTATGGACATAATTTTAAATTTATTTTTACATGTAGCATGCATATACATTCTTGGTATTTGAAAAAGTCCACTTATTAACAATAATATAGATATATGAATTGATATGAAACCCTTTGAAGATGAGGTATTATTACACAAAATTCAAGTGAGAGAGGAGCCAGATATCCTCAAGTGGGGTTATCAACCAGTAGGCAATTTCAATATATGGGAAGCTTAACACATCAAAGCAGGTCATCACCTCCTTCCTAAGGAGGAAATCTAGAGTAAAATTTGGAAATCAAACCTTTGGCCCAAGGTTGCTAGGTTTCTTTGGCTAGTGGCAAAATATAAAATCCTTGCTTGGGATCAACATTCTTGTAGGGGATTTGTTGGTCCTTCCTTTTGTTTCCTTTGTTGCCAGAATGAGTAAACAACAAAGCACTTGATAAAAACATGTTCCTTCATCTCTGAACTTTGGGATCAAGGGGCCTCCTTATTTTGACAATCCGACAGGCATAGAAACAACATATTGGATACTTTGGCTTCTTAGTGTAGTAATATTTAGGAGAACATTGTGTTAAATAGAATATTAAATCTCTTTCCTGGCTTCGTTATGTGGGAGACCTAGAAAGAAAGGAATCGACACATTTTTAAAGATACTGAGAAGAACTGGTTGATGGTCTAGGAGCACATCAAATAGAACATTCAAGAAACCATAAGACTCACTCGTTAGACAGTTGGGGACCTTTCATGCAATAGTAGGGAGAAACTTATTTTGGATAGTTGAAATTTCAATCTTTCTCCCTTGGTAAGAAGGACTATTTTGATTCCTCCTTCTCAATCCAGCTTGATAATATGGTTTCCCCCTCCTTCGTATTTTATTAATATGAACTTTGATGGAACTTCCAAAGGAAACCCATGCCCAATAGGATTTGGAGGGGTCTTTCAAAATTCTTCAGGGAAAATTCTTTGCTTCTTTGCTAACAGTCTGGGGTATCACACTAATAATGGAGCTAAGTTATAGGCTTTAATCCAAGGGTTGAGGTCTGCAGCTCGTTGTGATTACTCTAAGCTCATGGCTGAAGGAGTCTCTTGGCTTGTCATTCAAATGTTATTCAAACTCCAAAATCATTCTTCTCCTAATAAGATCTCTAACAACTAGTGACTTGTGGCCAATTTGTCTCTCCTTCAATTTGAGATCGGTTCCATTCCATTCCTCCTAGATTCGCATGTTAGAAGAGACACAAATAGAGTGGTTGATCATTTAGCCAACAAAGGAGTTAATTTAATAATGGGAGATCTTGATGGGGTTTGGGAGACCTCTCCGACCAATATCCTTATAATTGATTGTCACATATTAGCTCAATAGGGTTTGATTTCCCCAAATAGGGTGTTATCGTCAGAGAATGCAGTTTCTGATGACTAGGGGTAGCTCTGACAAGGTTTGAGTGCAAGCCTAGATCCCGGACATCAACATCCAAGTTCTTAGTCTTAGTTATGGTTGTTTATATTATGCTTCATTTCCATATGGTGGCTTTTCTAGTTATGAATTTTGTCGATGTAAGCTGGCACCAGTAAGTGTTTCTCTTGTCCTACTTTTGCCACTGACATAGCCTAGTTTCCCTTTGGGAGGGCCGTACTAGTATTTTTGTAAAACCTGTTATAAACTATGGGCATGACAAGTTAGAAATTTCAGCCATTTTCTCTCCAGATCAACTTGGTTTCCTCTTATGACAGACTAATCTGGAAGTTGTTATAACTCTATGTATATTTGTTTTTAATTAATAGAACTTCTTCACTAAATTAATATATATATATATATATATATATATATATATATATATATATATATATATATATATATAGAAATGATTACCAATGATACCTATTTTATAAATAATCAATATAAAATATAATATAATTATCATGGTATATACTTATAGATAAGTTACAACCCATATACAAATAATAATTTCATTTTACATAAAGCTAATGCCATTTTACATAACGCTAATGCTGACTACAACCACATTAACACACAAACTGTCATGAGATCAATCTTGCAAAATATAACATAACAACATTGGCCATTAACATAGTAAATGTCAAATTGCTAGCTCTATAATTTGTGAGAGAATAATGTGGTTCTTCCTTTGATGGTTCTAGGAATGTTAATAGCCTAAAGCCATTGATCACAATGCAACAGTTTTGAGAACAAAATATTTGGGAATGGGCACTACCTGATACAGTAAATATAATTTTGAGAGTGCAATTGACGCAACCAATACCTAAGAATATTTCGTCCTTATCCAGTATTAAGCGTATTCAAATGGAGAAAATCGACACTTTCTATTATACAATATTGTATATAATTGTTAAATTTTCATAGCCTTGAGTACATCACCCATTGGCTTAACTTTAGAATATGACAAGATCTATTTGATTTAATGTCACTTGAACTAAATAATTTCTAACACTGTTTAAGTGTGTGATTTTTTTGGCATCATATGCGTTCCCATATGTTTCAAGAATGGAAATTTAATCCTTTTATATCGAAAACTTAATCCTCTAAAAAGGAGTGAAAGTCATTACCCTTTTTTTTTTCCTCAGAAAATTACGCTTTACATTATTAAAAATATAAATTGTTCGAATACAAAGATATCATAACAATGATATCATCATCAAAAGGTCTAAAAACCCATGCAGTTAACATCTCCACCCTTACAAAACTTACAAGACTATAGGATATTGCAATTAAATGTCCAAACCTTCAAAATAAAACCTAGATTTGAATCCATAAAGGATAAAAAAAACACAACAAAAAGATACACTTGGCATTCCTTCGCCGAAGTACAGAAGGAACTCCATACTAACAACCCACATCAGTAAAAAATCAAAACCAAAGACATCCCCACTAGTAAAGTTCTAAAAACTGATAAGGCCCTTCATGGTCCTCTTCACACATAAAATAGACAATTTTCCCTGGGGCTCGATGGAGCACATGTTTTGATAAGTTGTCCGCAATTATATTTTCTTCCCTGTATACATGAGAAAAATATTTGTTTTGAAAAAGTTTTGTAATCTCCTTGATGCGGTCCTTCCAACATTCCAGTGTAACCACCTGTAGACATCCCTTACCTTTCAACCAATCAATGATGATTTTTTAGTCTCCCTGTATGTGAATCTCCATAATTGAAAGGCGAGAGGCCAAAGTGAGAAGAGCCCAAGCTCCCAAGAGCTATTCTTTTGTGTTAGTACCCGGCCCATAGTTGAAATACCACTTGTAACATCTGTGCTCACTGGTTCTAATAAACCCACCAGCTCCACAATTATTACCTGAAGAATCAACAGGCCCATTGAACCATCCCACCACGCCACCCTCTGCATAAGCATCAGGAATGTTCCTATAACAAGCAGCTTTCAAATTTTTTTTACAGTCCCCCATCGTGAAAATAAATAAGTAAGCCACCTTCTGCAAATTGGAATTGCAATCTTCAAAAATCGTCAGATTCCTCTCCTTCCAAATAAACCAACAGATAACCGCGGGCAAGCAAGGGTAGGATAAATTTTGTTCTTTCTAGGACTTAAAACACTCCGCAATTGTATTTTCAAACCACCTGCCAGGAAGGTTTATAGTTGTTGTTACCTTTTTCTAGACTTCCATGGCAAATGAACACTCCACAAACAAATGGTAGACATACTCCTTACTATATTTACATAAATGGAAAAAACTTGGTCCATGAAAACCTCTACGATGAAGCAGATCCCAGGTGAGAATCTTATTCTCGGCCATTAACCAGGTGAATATATGTTTTCTTAAGGGGCAAGCCCAGGACCACATCGCTTTCCTCCAGCCTCCAATCACAAAACACCAATTATTTTTTTCCAAGGCCTCGTAAGCATTCTTGACAGTTAATTGTCCTGATGCATCGCCCCCCATCTAGATAAGCTCATCCGACTTCTCCAATAATTAAACACCATTGTTAATGAGTGCACAACAGAAGTAGTTCCATTCCAAAGAAAGATCACCTTCTAACCCCATAGCAACGTTGGAGTGCCAATTTGTGCCGATCATCCCCACACAAACTTCACATTGTGCCTGGAATAAAAAATATATGCCTTTCCTGTTGAGTTCTAAGATCAACTCTTCGGTCAAAACAATCCCTTCCCCCATCCCCAGAATGTGATCTTTGCCCAACAATATGTGATGACCAGATCCCAATCTCCAAGATAACCAATGCAAGACAATGTGCACATATTTTAAAAGATGCTTCCAAGTCTAAGACCCTTTAACATCAACAACAATTACCGTGCACAACCATCTATCAACATAAACATAAGGATAGTATTTATATTTTAATACACAATGCCATTATCCATCTTGCATTAGTTCCCTCCAAAGAGTATTTGTAGCCATAACCCTTCCAAATCTGCCCAGATTCCTCAAACCCTAGCCTCCATACTATTTTGGATGTGTTATAAGTTGCCATGCACAGAGATGAATCTTCTTTTTCCTGTTGCACCCTGACCAAAGGAAATCAAAGATAACCTGTCGAATTCTATGGAGAATAGTAGAGGGAAAGTTTGCAAGAGCCATCCAATAGACGGGTTGGATTTCTAAAACAACATTGATGAGAACAAAGCATCCCCCTATGGATAGCCACCTATTGCACCAGTGAATAATCCGAGATTCATACTTGGCAATCAACCAATGCCAATCCTCAGTTTTATATCTATCGATCTTCAAAACATATCCAAGATACCTAAAACCAATAGAAATATCGATAAAGTTATAATGAAAATTAGCCTTTAAAATCGCCAAATCTTGTTGTCGCACACCGTGTTGTAGGAAAGATGTTTTATTTTCATTGATCTTGAGACCAGAATCCCTACAGAAAATTTCCAATACTCTTTTTATTTCCTGCCACCCAGCAATGGAAGCTTTAGTCATAATGAGGATATCATCTACAAACAGTAGATGGAGTATCTTAATAAGCTTTGATACCTTTATGCCTGTCAGTAATCCTTCCTCTTGGATTCTTTTTAAGGCCAAACTTAAACATTCCATAATTAAAATAAATAGCAAGGACGACAATGGACAACCCTGACGTAATCCTCTCCCACCATTGAAAAATCCTGAAGGCTCACCATTGATCAATATAGCATAAGTCATTGATGCGATACAACCCATTATCCACTTTGTCTTTGGCAAGCCGAATCCACATTGAAGCAAGACCAATCTTAGATAATCCCAACTAACACAATCATAGGCTTTTTTCAAATCTATCTTTAAGATTAAAGCTTGTAGCTTTTTCTCTTTGATACTGTGCAGACATTTCTGCGTCGTCCCGATGGCGTCGATAATTTGTCTTCCTTTCAAGAATCCAAATTGTTCCTCGGATAAGACACGAGACATGATCGGTTTAATGTGCCTAACAATAATTTTAGTGAAGATCTTATAACAAAGGTGACGCAAAGCTATCGGGCGAAACTCCTCAAATGTAGAAGGACCATTTACCTTCGGGATGAGAGCAATAAAATTCGATTTGAGAGCTTTGTTTACTTCTCCAGTCCTACGCGACTATATCCTTTGTTTTCATGTATTCTATATACATTATACAATATATTCTAAATTAATATATTTTTATTATCTTAAATTAATATACTTTTATTATCTTTGTAATCTAAATCTCGTTTCAAAACCTTATTAAAAGATATTATATCTTTCTCATATAAATCATGCACTATATTCATATGCATTTCAGAGATATATAAATCTCTATAGATGGAATTACATCAAATCTTCATGAGAAACATTATATCATTTTCATTAAAATACAAGCATTATCATAATCTCAAATATATTTTGGAGCATTATATCCGTTTTCATGGAAATGGAGCGTTAGATTTATCTCATGTAAATCTCTCAATTATGTCAGGTGTATTTAAAGATAGTATATTTAAAGTTATTGCATCTTTTTCATGTAAATCTCTATGTATGAATTTTAGATATTATATTTTTATCATATAAATAAGGAATTATATTTAATTAATTAATTAATTTTAGTTTATTATATTTAATTAATTAGGTTTAGTTTATGTAGTTACGTGATGGAATGTTATTTTCTCTATTTTTTTTTAATATTGTCTAGTAAAATATTTCAAAGTTTTTTTTTTTTTTTTTTTTT